>NMRB01001129.1:134226-155642 GCA_002633025.1 Notospermus geniculatus | reverse complement strand
TTCCGAAGTCAAATGCTTGACAGCATAACCTGAAGGGACTGCCCGCTCCATCCAAAGTCTATGCTTGACAACATAACCTGAAGGGATTGCTCGTTCCAAAGTCTATGATTGACAGCATAACCTGAAGGGACTGCTTGCTCCAAAGTCTAATGCTTGAGAGTATATACCCTGAAGGGACTGCCCACTCCAAAATGCTTAACAGCATTTAACCTGAAGGGACTGCCCGCCCTAAAGTGTGATGCTTGACAGTATAGCCTGAAGGGAGATCCCTAATTACGACAATACGAGCTTGTAGGAACGTTGACACTATCTTAGCATGTGATTTCATTCTGATGATCTCTTGTTCATTTCCGCTCAGAACTGTGTTGTACGTGTTCTCCATTCCTTTCCGTATCATGACGAGCCCATCCTCCAGATTCAGGTGAATCTGACCAGACATCTCAAGATTAGATTAAAACTGCTTCCTGGGCATCTTTTTTCCGCTCATCGGGAGTACATTCAGTTCAAATTGCAGGATGATTCAAGTACAGGTTGAGTTCTACGTTTATTACGCATTACACTTCGGCAAGATGCGTAAAAAAGTGAAAACTTGGTTTGTTGGGGAAGGTGTTGAATGAGCTTGACCATTCCTCTGCCTCCACTTTAGCAGAAAAAGATACCAACCACGTTCTGTGGGGAAGGTGTTGAAAGAGCAGGACCATTATCTACCCTTCATCTCAGGAACTGTTAGCCAAAGCAGACAAGACATCATTCATATCATTCAGCGCCCTTGCCACCACACCACCACACTCCTCTGTGTATGGCCATTAGATCTTCCTATCATTGTGCCACTCTCACTCTTACCTCAATATTTCATTTTGTTTTTGCCGTGCTTCCTTCCTCTTGGAATATCCACACCTCGTGTCCAGCATCAATAATGAATGGACCAATCTTCACTTGTTCTGGATGAAAAGAAACAAAGATTTAAATTATTCCTGGTTGGTTCCACAAGATCTCTTCCATATCATAGACTGATATGCTGAGACGTTTGATAAATATCTTTAGGGTATTGGTCTGAATCGGACCACAGATGAAAGATGATGATTTGTCGAATCTTGACAATTCAATTTAAAGAAGCAGTTTTCTTTGTGGACATGGTGGTTTGGGTTGGAGCAGACACTGGTCCACACCTCGAAGAGGAACATGAACACACTCTTCTTCCTTTGGGGACTGAAGAAATGGGCGTGCCCCTGTTGGAGTTGAAGACCTAAAGATTTCCCACCCCACCATGTCAGGCCAGTCCTTGCAAGAGAAATATTGCAACCTACAGAACCTAAGCAGCCCATGCAGTTGAAAACCTTAAGATTTCCATCCCCACCATGTTGGGCCAGTCCTTGCAAGAGAAGCTTTGCAACCTACAGAACCTAAGCAGCCCATGCAGTTGAACACAAAAGATTTACATCCCCACCATGTTGGGCCAGTCCTTGCAAGAAAAATATTGCAACCTAGAGAACCTAAGTAGCCCAGGCAATTGAAGACCTTAAGATTTCCATCCCCACCATGTTGGGCCAGTCCTTGCAAGAGAATCATTGCAACCTAGAGAACCTAAGCAACCCACGGAGTATGTTGGGCCTGTCCTTGCAAGAGAATTTTTGCAACCTAGAGAATATAAGCAGCCTCTACTAGTGACTGCAGTACTTCACACTTTGCCTTCAGATGCACGATTTGCGCATCATTTTGCAACCGGCCATGTATTGATTTTTGTTCCTACACCTGAGGAATGCATGGTCAGGCTGCTACCAGCATCTGTTGGCTGTATGTAGATTGCACCAAATAAATTGCTTGTCACTTACCTTAAGCGTGATCTCACTGTTAGTGGCAACTAGCACCAACACCATCAGACCATGATGATCGTATAAAATGTAACAACTGCAGATAGTGGTGCTACTTTTCCCCTCTACGTCAAAATCTCAGCATCTGTCTTTCCAAAGCTTGATAATCTGTCCTCAGTGCCTCTTGGGAGATTTGGTTTAAGCAAGATTAGCTGACGATTACAATTCTTCAAAACCTGAAGATGGATGAGCATTTTGGGACATGATACCACATCCTTTTCTAAAGGATTTCACTTCTATTTCCCCCAAGAAAAATTCACTTGAAGAAAGGGCTTATCTAATCCAGGTTCCTTAGTTGGCAACATTTCTTATATCCGGTGTTTTATCTCGTATAGTCAGAGATGCGCTTCTGGTGTTAAAAGTTTTCAGACATCATATTCCTGCTGGAATATTGTCTCGTCTAGGAGTTGCAACTACATGACAACATATTCAGCTCATAATACAGTCAGTAATGAATAAGGCATTAGGCTGAGTGTAATGCTGTTAAATGATAATGAACCTTTCCTATCATAGCAATGAAACACTGCACAAACACAAATCAAGGTAGAAGAGTGACTGTGTTGGAACCTGAAAGATGGTAAACTATAAGATTCACGTTGGGTCTATATCTGCTCATTCCTATCAACAAACCCATCTAATATTGTGAACTAGTAAGAATAAGTCAGTTCATACCTCCTGTACATTTTCATCGTAACTTCCACTTGATTCTGAGTTGATGGCTTTATAATTTTTGAGACTGTCAAGTTGATGGCCTTCTTGTTTCTGAGGCTGTCGAGTTGATGGCCTTCTTGTTTCTGAGCTTATCGAGTTGATGACCTTCTTGTTTCTGAGCTTATCAAGTTGATGGCCTTCTTGTTTCTGAGCTTATCGAGTTGATGACCTTCTTGTTTCTGTGCTTATCAAGTTGATGGCCTTCTTGTTTCTGAGGCTATCCAGTTGATGGCCTTCTTGTTTCTGAGGCTATCCAGTTGATGACCTTCTTGTTTCTGAGCTTATCAAGTTGATGGCCTTCTTGTTTCTGAGGCTCTCCAGTTGATGGCCTTCAATTTTCTGAGGCCTTTGAGTTGATGGCCTTCTTGTTTCTGAGACTGTTGGGTTGATGGCCTTCTTGGTTCTCCGACTATCGAGTTGATGACCGTCTTGTTTCTGCAGATATCAGCTTGATGACTACTTGTTTCTGAGGCTATCCTTTGCTGCCTAAGTTTTGAGGTATTGGGCAGACGTAGAGGAATGGCAGGGGAACCCTCTCCCGGCCACCATCTTTTGTAACAACACTCGAAGTCTGGCTTCTTGTTGCAGTACATCAGGCTCCAACTGCCAGTCCTTGACCGCTTAATGCTTACAAACTTCTCAATTGAACTCGATCAACAATCTTCACGAGCTTGCTTACAAGTGGTATCATATGGCTGAACATGCTACCTGCTATGTTCATTAGTCTTGTTTCTCTTCTTAATGATCGAACAGTCAAGGTTGTTTGAGGTTATCCCACCCTAACTGTGCTGGTGAAAGCAACACCAATTAGTTCTGATGATACTAATGAAGAACTAATGGTTCCAATGTGGCTTCCACCTTACCAATGAACAGCTTCCATCGATTTGGCCTTCACACAATTGCTGTAAGAATTGCCAGGACATTATATTGCAAGCTCCCCTTTAGGGTTCGATACAGAGATGGGGAATCGCCTTCATTGTCGTTGTGGAAGGGATATCCCTACCTGTTGGTAGGATATTTTGCTCGCGGTGGTCATCTTCTGTTGTGTTCCACCTGAATTGCTTGGGGAAGGCATTAACAGTTGCGATTAGCAATCAGGGGAGGTCCCCGTCCCTCTCTCCTGACTCTGCGAGGTAGGTTTGGTGACAGGAATCATGCGATTCAACAAGTGTTGTTCAATTTGAAATTCTCAATAACGGCATTCTTTTCTGTTTCCAGGGTCTCCAAGTAGGGGATAGAATCCTTAAAGTTAATGACACAAGTTTTCGTACCATCACACATGACGAGGCAGCATACACAATCAAAACAGCCGACCGGGTCCTCATGTACGTGACGTCGTCTTTGATGCACAAGATGCCTAGTAAGTACCACTTATTCAATCTCCCCTTGGTGCAAGTATGTCCATCTGTCATTTCAAATCATAGATCATATCAGTCGTGTTGTTTTACGAGTTTGATTTTAGCATGGCATCATACATGTATCAGATGTGGTCCATATTTAGAGAAAAGAAGCTGAAGTCTGTGTCTGTTTGCCTTGAGATGGATTCTTCAGTAGAACAACCTTGACACTCTGGTCTTCAAGGTCGTTCACATGAGATGATGGAGTGTTGCCCAAGGAGGGCTCCATTTCCTTCCATTTCTAAAACAAATTAGTCACCTTGTCACTTACAAAACCTTGGGATGGAGTGGATTGATATTGGGAGGTGTGTATAATGGAGGTTGTAAATCACTGGATGAAGGTTGGGGTCTTGGTATTGGGTGTTTCATCAAATGACTGATGATACAGTTGAAGATATGATGGATGATACTGTGTAGTTATCTCCTCTATTGTAACTTTATGACAAATGTAGAGTAGGACCCCATCCATTGCTTTATTAATTCAGCTACACAAGTTGAATAGTTAATTAGCAGCTTTCGGCGTGGGATATCTTCTAGCATCTCAGCCATTTTGTGAAATGTATCTCGTGATATTTGAGTGATCATCCTGTTTATCCCAGCACGGTTGCCCTTTTGTATCCGCTGCCTTTCTTTTGGCAAGGGAAATTATTTAGCATCGTCGTCATCTTGGCCCCATATTGTTCTGTCCTTCGTGAGGCAGATCAGGTCTTCGCTATTTTGTCCCATCCAATCTTTAACATCGTCCATCCAGAACCTCTTAGGTCACCTCTGTTCTTGGTTGCCAATGGGTTTAGGTTTAGTGCCTCAGTGGCCTTCTTGTTTCTGAGGCTACCGAGTTGATGGCTGGTAATATGCAGGATTCCTATGACCCAACCAACCTTACTTCCACACCTTTTGAGCATGTTTCACTTCAGGCATGTGTGTCGGGATCCTAGCCTATCCTAGCCTCAGTAACATTGCATGACAGTTGACATCAACAATATTTTGTCCCAATAAATAAAACCTCATGCTGGAGTAAATTTTGTGCTGACAGCCTGATATTGGAAGCACTTCCACAGCGGATATTGTCCTCCTTATGACTCTACATTGGATAATGTGGATAAATGCAAGAGTCTTATTTGGCTGCTTGTGGGTGGGTGTCGGTAGGTGATTGGAGAAAATGGTGAGGCTCTTTGAAAGGTTACGAACCTCACCTTTAGGTAAATCATGATAACTGCAATTATGATTTTGGTGGAGAATTCTTGGTGTTGCATTCTGCATGATTTTAAGGCACAATCCAAGTCCTATTGTCCCAGAATAGAAGTTCTGAGCCCACCTGTCTCGTCACAGCACATGTCCATGTCCATCTATCATTTATTTCAACTTTCACACTCGATATTGTTTATTTCACAGCAGAGGGATGGAGTGAAAGATTTGGTAAGATTTTGGGCTGTTCTGTGTCATGTTCTTACTCCCTCTGCCACTGGGCTGTATAGTCTTATCATTTGAAATGCTCTGTTGTATTACGTATGAAGTGCTTCTTTCATTACATGTAACATTTTCACTCCCTCTTTCAGGCTTCAATACTTCTCTTTCAGGCTGTTACATTGTTTTCTTTTACTCCCTCTTTGAGGCTTTTAACTTTTGTTTC
Source organism: Notospermus geniculatus (assembly GCA_002633025.1). Lineage (NCBI taxonomy): Eukaryota > Metazoa > Nemertea > Pilidiophora > Heteronemertea > Lineidae > Notospermus > Notospermus geniculatus. The sequence goes on along the minus strand of NMRB01001129.1, from coordinate 150,033 downwards.
TCCCCTCCCTCCTTGAGCTAGACATTTCCTCCTTCACCTCAGCCCTGTCTGGTGTATCTATGTATGTGACTATTGTGTGTGTATTCACTTTGGGTCTAACAGCTTCGATGGAAGCCAGGGAGGTTGACTGCTTGATGATCAGGCTGCCTTTGGTAATGAGAAGCAGATGCTGGTGAGGGGTACCGCATGACATGATCTTGAATCTTAAAGTGGCTGTTGCATTTGCACCAAACCAAATTAGGAAATAACGATACCTTGGCCACACAACACACTCAGCCAACACCAGAAGTAGAAGGTGAAGCTGCTGAGCGATGTTCGACTTCCATCAAAATGGTCCTCTGTGCTATGAATAAGTCATGATCAATTGCCTCTTGTTGATGTGTGCAAGACAATGACAGATCAACAGCTACTGCTATAAAGTGCTATTTGCAGGAAAGGGGAAGATTTTCTTTTACATAAACAGCTTTCATTGGCAGTGTTTGATCTCCATTATGGGCAATGATTGGGCATGCATTGAAAATGATATTTAGTTTAAGTCAGAAGAGCATGGTAAACAGTTCGCCAGATTCCAACTGTCTTACAGAAGGAAATGAAGGCAAACATAGGCTTTGCATTTGGTTAAGAGCTNATGGGGGGGGGGGGGTCATTTTCAAATTTTTGGTTGAAATGTAGGGTTGTTTTGAGCAATTTATAATGGCAGGGTGGTTTTTCATGGTCAGATTCGAATAACTTTGCCATGAGGCAGGGTGGGGCGGGGGAATTTTATTTCAAACGAACTAAACACCCCAGCCTACGCATCTGGCATTTGTTCTTGTTGATGAAACTGGTCAAACAAGTGATAATCATAGCCTGTGTTAATTTCCATGACGTCGTGAACTTTGTCCTTCCAGTGTTGGAGAAATGGACATGAAGTCATCGGACTGATGCCATGCAGCATCACCATTTTCTAATTGAAAGTGAACAGAGTTGCTGGCAGCTGTGATCTGGGAAATAGGGAGATAGTAATGTGTTGCTCGACTGCAGCATTACATTAGAGCATGCTGATTGGCCACATGAGATTCTCGATGACCTTGACCTCACTTGTTTGTCAGAGTGGTCAAATTTATGATAATATTGTGCATCTAGCATCGAAGTTTGAGAACTAATTGTCATCACTAGTGCAATTAGGTGATTTTCTAACAATGTCGTGACTCCTGAGATGTCTGGATGAAGTTGACCTCTCAGTACCCTTTACCCAAGTTTGAAGAGCCTGTATCTAATGAAGCTGATGTAATGACATGAAAAATGACCTCCATTATAACAATAATTGGGACAATATGTGACCTGGGGGTATTCCTGATCCTTGTTTGAAGTCCCTAGAGTTAGTTATACCTTCAAATCTGATTTTCAACAACTTAATCATTGAAGGTCAATCATGAACTCCGTCACTAATCCATCGCTTAATGCCATGACCTTGTGGAATAAAAGTCCATTATGTCCAAGCTCTAAACCTCATCAGCCGTGTCAGTCTCCATTAGTGAACTGAATGATTCACTTACTTTGCATTTGCATTATTTAGATGATCAGAAGCTAGTCCCTCAGGGACAGGTCTCTGCTGACCATTTAGAGTTAAACTTTTGAACAATAGATCATCTGTCTTCAATGATCTGTTTTCCAAAGTAAAGGACAAAGATCGACACATAAAATGATATGACACAAAGGTCATCTCTGAATTTCGCAAATTTTCGGCCCCAATCGGGGTCTTCCTCAGGCACTTTCTAGAAGATCCAAGAAGTGAATCTTCTTGGATCTTCTAGAAAGTGCCTGAGGCAGACCCCGACTGGGGTCGAAAATTTGCGAAATTCAGAGACGACCAATGACCTGTTTTGAAATAGCTGATGAACAGTGGATGTTTACAGATATTGTCCCCTTGCTGCATCTTAAGCCACAATGTTGAAAATTCAGTATAAATTAACCTTCTGATATTCCATGTTTTGTGTTTTTCAGGTCGGTCGGCGCCACCTAGTATGAAAGGTCAGCAAGTAATGGAGAATCTAAAGTCCATGACAATAAAGGCAGATCCGGATGGTTGGCTAGGATGCAGCATTAGGGGGTAAGGATGGCCACAACATGACCCCCTCCCATTGGCTTAGTTGTGTTTGGAGGGGGGATCTGTAAAATCTGTATAGACAGTAACCAGGTCTCTCAAAGAAGACTAATTCTGCGAATTGAACCCGGGATCTCAGTGGTAGCACCTTCTGAAGGTTTCACTGTACTACCCTCACTGTTCTTACATGCTCAATAGTCAGAACACCTCTGTTACTTACTGTGGTTGGTGGTAGTTGATAAAAGTGCCGAATTTTGCACCATCTCGCAGAGTACAACTGAACAAAAGTGGTCTCCAGTGAGTCTAGAAGAAGACATATCATCAATATTTGTAATATAGTGTAACAAATCTTTTTCATGAAATTAATGACCTTGGGGGCAGCGATGATGAGAGGCGAAGTCCGACGGAAACATCTAATTGTCTGCTTCTTGTGAAATGGCCAACTGTGAAAAACTACCGCTGGGCACTTCATCATGTGTGTAGTGATATGAGATATAAGGGAAGGGAAACGAAGGTATTCTTTGGTTGGCCTTAATCGAGTCAAGACCATCTCCAATATCAAGACTTTGACAGAAACACATCCCTTATTTGTACTGTTCTATACCTAGTGAACTTGTGAGCAAATAAGTTGTGATGGTATTTGACGCTGATTGTACTTGATGAAGTACTTTAAGAAAACAAGCCAATATATGCAATTTACTTGGACATTTTTCCAAGATGAAGAGTGCTTTATTGGTGTAACTATTAGATGTTTGGATCCTGTTCATTCTAATGATGTAAACGAGATCAACTTGTTGTTTCTACGAGAGAAAAGCATAAAAGTTTTGCTCGAGTTGAAATCACAAAATGGTCAAAAGGAGCTTTGGGGGTGCATAGCACATCAGTAGATGCTATCAGTAGGGAATCCTGCATGCGAGAATTTTCTTGTGCGAACCTCTGGATGACAGCCAACCCTAGAAAACTCTGGGTCTCCTTCCTCAGTGTCACTGGTCAAGATGTAAGCCGTAGGGAAACCAACAATTCAATTTATATTAGATTTTTCTGCCAGGAAACCAGGNGTAAAATCTGTATAGACAGTAACCAGGTCTCTCAAAGAAGACTAATTCTGCGAATTGAACCCGGGATCTCAGTGGTAGCACCTTCTGAAGGTTTCACTGTACTACCCTCACTGTTCTTACATGCTCAATAGTCAGAACACCTCTGTTACTTACTGTGGTTGGTGGTAGTTGATAAAAGTGCCGAATTTTGCACCATCTCGCAGAGTACAACTGAACAAAAGTGGTCTCCAGTGAGTCTAGAAGAAGACATATCATCAATATTTGTAATATAGTGTAACAAATCTTTTTCATGAAATTAATGACCTTGGGGGCAGCGATGATGAGAGGCGAAGTCCGACGGAAACATCTAATTGTCTGCTTCTTGTGAAATGGCCAACTGTGAAAAACTACCGCTGGGCACTTCATCATGTGTGTAGTGATATGAGATATAAGGGAAGGGAAACGAAGGTATTCTTTGGTTGGCCTTAATCGAGTCAAGACCATCTCCAATATCAAGACTTTGACAGAAACACATCCCTTATTTGTACTGTTCTATACCTAGTGAACTTGTGAGCAAATAAGTTGTGATGGTATTTGACGCTGATTGTACTTGATGAAGTACTTTAAGAAAACAAGCCAATATATGCAATTTACTTGGACATTTTTCCAAGATGAAGAGTGCTTTATTGGTGTAACTATTAGATGTTTGGATCCTGTTCATTCTAATGATGTAAACGAGATCAACTTGTTGTTTCTACCAAAACATGAATGTTATGCTTGAGTTATTAAAAGACAAAATGGTCAAAAGAGCTTTGTGGGTACAAAGCACATCAGTAGATGCTATCTCCAGGCAATTCTCCGCGCATGAGTTTTCTTGTGCTAGTTAGCTCAGGATGACTCTGGGTAGTCCTTCCTCAGTGTCACTGGTCAAGATGTAAGCCGCAGGGAAACCAACAATTCAATTTATATTAGATTTTTCCGTCAGGCCGAAACCAGAGCATTGGCCCTGGTTAAGTACGGAGGAGGCCATCTCCCTCAATTGGATGGGGTGTTTTGCTTTCCCTTGCGAAGGCACAAGATACAAGGCACCGTGGCTTACTGTTCTATGCAATGGACGTGAACCAACAATGGTGAATTGCCCACTGAGCGCCACCTTGTACGAGAAAACTCCAAAGCAGAGTAGTTGATTCAGACAGAGACCAACTGTGATGAAGACTGTGAAACAGCGAATCTCATCATCAGACCATCAATCATCCTAGCAATCGGCAAATCATCATGACTGATGAATCCTACGGAGGAGACCATGACCTTTACCTACAAGCAGGAGAGTTATTACAGGTGTACTCTCGGAGGATTATGCCAGAAATGAGGTAGAAGAGATGACATCCAATTAAAATGTCTCCAGGTCAAAGTGTCCCCACTTTCCTACAGCTAAAATGTCACTGTCTCATGAAGTTGATTGGATGGGTGAAGGAGGGGGCCATTTGCTTTCCATTCTTTCTCTTCAAACCACGTGCCACTGAATCTCTTGGTATTTAGACTGTTTCGTACACTTGGCAGCTACAGCCAAAATCTTGTGGATAGCAAGTCATACGCAAGTCTACCAAGTGGTCAGAGACTCGTGGTTTATGGCTGAATGGATGGTAAGCCAAAAGCGGCTGCTGTGGTCATCATATTTTTCCCCTTTAGCAACTCGATCACCATTACTGTAAGCAACCCGACCTCAACCTTAGTGTTCATCCTGTAGCAATAAGTCCTTCAAACACAATGAAAACATTGGCTTACAAATCAGATCTCAGCCACCTTGGAAATCCATTCATTATACCAAACCCACCCTGAAGTTGTGTGCACGAAAAGATGACCTCTTCGAATGATAAATACCCATAGTATTATGAAAAGTAGCCCAAAATTGCATCCTATGGAGTCAAAGCTATGGAAGTTCCATACTTCACCCAACACTTATCTCAAAATTTACAATATCACTGCATATACTGCAGATTCTAGATTCACTACATTAAGAGCGTTTCTTGTGGATGATTTGGAAAGCCCTTACGATATTGGGATCGATGAAAATGAAAGATTTTATACGGTTTTGAAGAGATGTGTGTTTACAAATGTATCTGATTCTTCTTCTTCATCTTCCTGTATCTGCTGATGGAATGTGTACCGTTAGATGCTTGGAGGGTTGTTGAGTTCTGAAGAGTTTGACTGTAGTTACTAATCCTATCTCTGCACATCTGTAGGTACCGAGCCTTTATGCAGATGCAAAGTGATGTTGCTTGGAACGTCACCATGGTGCGGTGAACATTTTGTACCTGTCACCATAGAGGTGTTGTTGGCTTCGAATTCTGGTTTTGAAAGGATGGCCGCACCCGTCACCGTCACTGTCACTATGGCAGCTGAAAGGATGGTGGGATTTAAGACCAGGCCAATCCTGTGCCTTTTACCATGGAGATCATGTGTTCGAAAAGTATCACTCATCCACCTTGGTAGAGAGTATACCACCTAGAACCCACTGGCTATGGAGGATTTCCTTTATGGCCGTTTTGTGGTTGAGGTGGTGCCCCTGAGTTGGAAGTTAAACAATATTGAGCATGGTCAGTACTTGGATTGGTGATCACAACGTATAATAGTACACTGAGAGCAGAGTGGACTAACGGCAGATGTTTCTGATGTCCGTTATAAAAACATCTGCGGTGTCGGTGTGATTGGAGTGCATCTCATCTCACAAATCTGGTATCCTGTTGTTGTTATGATGAGTTCCAGATAATTAAGATAAGCTACCCACCCGCAGGTGGATTTGATGGCATTTTCAGGCGCCATTGTGGTTTTGTCATTTCAATTAGGAACTGTCATATAGATCAGCCTTCTGAAGCAGTGGAGGCTGCAGTGATTGATCTCTATGCACCGAACTGGTGTGAACAACCCTGAGTGCTGTCATAGCATGATTTGTGTCTTCGGGCCATATCATGTTGGTCCCAGTGATAGCCTTCTATGCCCCTCACTGGGTGGACACGCCCAGTCCTGTGGTGGCAATACATCAGTCAAAGGGCCAAACCATGTTGGCTGCAGTCACTGTGATGGATCACTGTGCACCGTACTGGCTGGACAACCCTCAGTCCTGTGGTGGCCAGACTTCAATCAAAGTGCCAAAGCCAAAGAATGTTGGTTAGAGTTAGGTATCTCTGGGCACCATACTGGCTGGCAACTCCCAGTGCTGTGGTGGCATGATCTCTGTCAAACGGGCAATCCATGTTGGCTACAGATGATGGATCTCCACACACTGGTGTGAGCAACTGCAAGTCACTGTTGTGCGTGACTTCAGTCGAAGGGCCAAATCATTTTCGCCACAGTGATGGATCTATGTGCACTGTACTGGTGTCAACAACCCTGAGGCTCCAGTGGTGTGACTCAAAGGTCCAAAATCATGTTGCACGGTACCCCTTCCATGTCCTTGGCATCCACAACAACCCCATCGATGCCCGTAATTCAGCACTTGGGACTAGTCAAGGAATGGCACCACATGCATCATCATTTCAATACTGGCTCCATTCGGACATTTTTCCACGGAGACATACAGCTCCCAGGGGACTAACCAATCTCCATCTATTAGGAAAATGAGTTACGGGACGTGGAGCAGTTTTTGGAGTGCAGCCTGAGTGCATTTTAATGTAATAATAGAATTGGAGATTGAATTAGTGGAATGGCCACTGTCTATTAGTGAATGATGATTTGAATTAACCCTGTCTCTATATCGTCACCCCACCTGTGAAGGGGTGGGGTGCCAGGTTGTGATTTATGGGGTTGACGGGAATGGGGTTGGAGTGGTCTGTTAAATTCTGAAAGGGAATACTCTCTTCTTCTGCAGTCTGCACTTTATCAAAATTTAGGTGGTTATTGGAGATTCCTCCAAGGTGGGTTCCAGTGATAGAACCACCCTCCTACCCCTTCAGCCTTTGCCTGCCTGGCAGCATTAGTCTTGTTACTTCTTCTGCCATGGTCAGTCCTACAGGTTTCCGAACGGTTCTTCATTCTGACTTCCCCTCATACCCTGCGAATACCAAGAATGGTGTCCGTGACACTTCTCGTTCTCGATGCACTCAGATGAGGGGAGATCATTTCCTGATGAGGAAGTAAGTCGCAGACAATTACTCTCTGCCCACTGGGAGTGATTAGTATAGATTTGAGAGAGTGAGCTGCCAGCTTTTCACATGTTTAGCTGGTGACTGTTGGTCATACATGTAAGATGGACATGGTGGGTTTAGTACCAGCGGTGGTGATGTAGTACTTAGAAGGATGTTGTTGAAGGTGTGAACAAAACAGCGCGGCGATGGTATACTAGTAGAGTATGCTGGTAGAGATGTGCCAGGCAGTTGGGTAGCATCTGACAAAGCTGCAGGACCTGATGGACCTGGTTGTTGGTCACAACCCCATAGAAGACCACTTTGGCCAGGGCCGTACTTAGAGGGGGCAGGGGGTCTGCTGTCCTGGCAGGACTGAACCAAGAATGGACCAAATTGGTAGTATAGTGTCCTTGCTCCCCCCTAACCCTTGCGAGGTCATTGCTGGTGACACCTCTGATCTGCATTCTGTGGTCATCTCTTTCTCATCTATTGGCGTTTTGTCTTTTCAGTGGTACCGACTATGGGATGAATCCCATGGTCTCGAATGTGGACCCAGGATCACCTGCTGAGAGGGTAGGACTCAAAAATGGAGATTTAGTTGTCCGGGTAAGTCTTTTCTCCAGCCGCTACTAACCAATATGGTCTCATTGTTCATTTACCAACTGGCTTGGCTGGAGTATCGAGACCTATTGGCTGACATTGACAATATATGGGTCTTTGGGCTGGGAAAATAAGACTCGAAATTCGTCCAATGAAGTTGTTTGTTGGGCATAGTGGATCAAAGGAGTTGACAGATCACTTAAGAGCGTATAGCCCGCTGGACATGTAGAGGCCCAAAGCGCAACCCAAGTTGGTTAGATGTGGGCTGCAATGACGTCGTACTCTGCACTATGCAAGGTCACTGTCTCATTAACGGCCATCCCCGATGTCATTGGACTAATATGTTCACCCACAAACAAATTAATAATCATAGTTGCGCTGCACATTGTTTACATCATCTCTTTATAACATTAACGGGTAATAAATTAATAACATGTGCCGTTCACTCACATCAAGGCAATGTGTTGAATACTTTCTCTTACTGTTCCATGTTGCACTAATGGAAGGTACTGTGGAGCGAACCAAAGTCAGACCTTCCCAACATCATGCCATAATGCTGTATTTTTCAGATGAATGGAGTAGATGTGACGTCATTGACCCACATGCAAATTGTAACGTTAGCAACATCATCGCGAGAATTACGCCTTTTAATAAAACCTATAGAACAGCCTCAGCGACAAGGTTTGTATCAAGTGCCATCTGGTGGTAGATCAGGATATGAAGTCCCTCAAGTTTTTGACAGCCAAGGAGCTGATATATTCAAGAAAGATTGCATTTATGTGAACTTATTGTTGGAGTAGTTCTTTTCGTTGTTTGTTCGGCCAGTCTGGTGTCTTCTTGGCCTATTCCATTCAGCCAGTGTCTTGGTGTAAGGACACAGGTATGAACCTGTTTGGTATTAAATCAGTCGGCAGTGATCCTTCTTTTCTGGCCTGCTGAGTCTGTGTAATCGTCAACTCTCAGTGTACCATACTTCATGTCGTGACCTACACTGTAGTATACTGAGTTCTGCTCCTATCGTTTACCATTCTACTCAAAGTTTGTTGGTCGTACTTGACATCAGCTTCTCACGAATATCAAACTATTGTTTAAAGTGGTTGGCAAATTCTGACATGCCAGATCATTCATCTGAATGGTTGTCATCCCTCTCTGTTTACCAATTCAGATGAGGCTCGTGAACCACTCGAAGACCTATCCGCCCATGAAAGTACCCCCACCCCAACATTACAAACGCATCAGGAAACATCACCATCACCCATTGCCAGGGAAGGTACGTGATGATCAGAGATGCTTGCTCCTAAATCATCACATTTGAATGTCATCTTTAGCCTGAGCGCCCTGCTGCATTTTTTTTGCTGAACAACACCCAAAGCTTAATCAGCATCCCCCACTACTGCTGATCCTCCACAATATGCATGAAGGAGTCATTGATTGTCGGCACTTGTGCTTGATTAGGCTCTTCGAAGCATTCCAAAAGATTCATTTCGACATTTGCATGTGGCATGAAATCATCGTCTCTTCGCCCCTTAGGCTTGTTGGCACATCCCTTCAATGTGCAGTTTGGTTTACTTCTAAATGTCGCCCAGTCTAGCTCCTTTGGTGTGCCAAACCATTCATATACTGGCGTAGAACTTGAATTGATAAATGTTGTGCCCTTGTTAGCTCCCCAGTTTGGTGTTCATCTAGAAAAAAACCAAGTCGCTGTGTTTCTTTTACAAGAAATGTTTCCAGATCTTTGTCATCCAATGTGAAATCCCATTGAGTTGCCAAATCTTACTTGGTCCCTATTCATGGTTCCTCCTTACCCTTAGTTGTCATCCCATGAGTGTGTACATGTCATTGGTGTTCTTTCATTGCGGCATGGAGCCTGTTGCAGTCTGGCGACATCATCACTATTGCCATCTATCGGTTCATTGTCAAAGCACATTCATCTTGACATTCAACATTGCTGGCTTTTGAATGGCTTACAAATTCTATTCAATGGAAGGAGTCCTCTCGAACTGCCCTGTCGAAGCATGATCTGCTCTCAGTATACTACTATTTTGCAAGCAGAGCCTGTTTAGGGGAAGGATGTCCGTAGCATGTTGGCCTTCAATATAATGGCACAATTCGATGAATGCACACTCCCCAAATGTTACATATAATGATCTCTGCTGATATTATTCCAAGTTTGTGACATGTCTTGGGGGGGGGGGTTACGGGGCTGAGTGAATTCAAGTAAATTCAATTATCAGAGCTTCGTGAACCGTGGATGGGCGGAAATCTACTTGGTTGGGACGTTCATGGATTAATCACACCAATGCCTTGTGATCAGAAAAACTCCCAAGTTCCAATGTCAAAAAATACCTCAGATTACATCATCCTGGCAGGGGAACTAAGCTTTAGGAACCAATCATCAGAGACTCCCTTCAGAAGTCTGCGCAGGGTCATATGTTTTGGGTGTGGACTGTGAGATTGGGCCATGAAGGTCCCTCAACAGATCTTCACTGGCACGAGGGATGTGTCCTTATCAAGGACATAAAGTGGAAGCACTCTGTTGGGGTCATACATGGGATATCTTATGGGCAGGGATCCGGGGCAGGGATGGGTTGTATTTGATTCTTCTTTGTCTCTTGCAGCCCCAGCTCATCTCGCCCTTCCTGAGAAGACAGACACTAGTAAATCGCCGAGAGGGAAACGCAAGCAGAAGAAGTAAGTGAACTGATCGATCCTTTGGGGTTCCCCATGTCTGGTGGAGTACATGTACCATGTTCCATGAGAGGGGCTCTGTTTTGGAATCAACCATTCTGTAACTGGAAGGGCCTCCGTCTTGGGCCCAGAACAACAGCAGGGTGCCTTGTTTTGGCCCTGGTATCAATGGTACTTGTAACAGCAAGGGCCTTTGCAAATGGATGCAACACTGACATCGCTATTAACAGAGGTATAATTCATTTCAGATCAGAGAAAAAATATGCCTCCACCGACGCCATAAGTTCACACCACCATCATGAACATCCTGACCTTGCCATAGCCAAAAATGATGAAAACGAGCCGCCTCCAATCCGACTGATTAACGCTACTCCACTGATTGAGGGGAAGACAGAAGAAAAGCCAACAGAAGATGGAGCCGCGAAGGACAAAGAGCATGAAGACGCACGCAAAAAGGAGAAGCGAAAGTCAAGATCAAGACAGAATCTTGCTGCTGATGGGAAGGGTGAAAAGGGGGAGAAGGTTAAAAAACGTGATCGTTTGGAGGTTGGAGGTGTTGATGATGAGAGGTCACGGAGTTTGGACCGAAGAAAGCAACGGAAGGAAAAGGAAGAGAAAAGGACAAGGCGGGACGGCACGAAGTCTCTCGATCGTCGGGAGATGGATAAGATTTCAAAGGAGATGAAGATGAAGGGAGAAAAGGAGGAAAGGAAAGAGAGAACAAAGGAGGAGAGGAGGAAGGAGCACAGGGAAGGGAAACAGAAAGATGGAAAAGAAGAAAATGACAAAACAGAAGAATCAAAGTCGAAGGAGGCAGCAAAAGTGAAATCAAAGGAAGCCGAGCCAGAACCAAAGCATAGTCCTCAGGCGCAGCCAGAAGTCAAGGCTGAGGTAGACAGGACTTCAAAACCTGAGAGTAGAAGAAAGAAATCTGTTGATGTGGTCCATGCTGATAGTTCTGAGGAACTCCAGATTCAGGATGATGGTCCGTCAGATCGTTCTACTCCGATTATGAAACAAGTTGAACACCCAGATGAGACGAGGGAACCCTCTCCACCTGTGGAGAAAAAAGTGTCGCCAGAACGTGTTGTGTCGCCACCTGTAGAGAGAAAAGAGCGAGATCATGTACCTGAGAGTAAGGAAGTGAAGAAATCTGGCCCATCTGTCGAAAAGAATTCACCAGTTGAGAATGAACCCGCACAGAAGAAAGAGGAGATGAAGAAAGAAAAGAGGGTGCAGAAGTTGAACGAGAGGAATCTAGAGAAGAATGATCGGTCATTGGAAAAGGTTGAGAAAGTTCATAGGAATGAAAGCAAAGAAGAAAAGCATGAAGATATTGGTCACAGGGAACTGAATGGTCAGCATGGCAATGATAGTCATGAGCAGCATGTTAAATCACCTGAAGGTCATCCTGAAAAACACAGGGAGAAAAAGAGGAATAAACACGCTGAGAAAAACCATCGAGAGAAATCCCACGACAAGCCAGATTTAGAACATGATAGATCCATAGACAAAATACCAAAGGATCATTCGCCTAAGAAGCATGAAAAGCCACTTGAGGTGAAGGAAGAAGAAATTCATATGTCTGTGGCGAGCGAGGTGGCCAATGGGAACGCAGAAGAACTTCCACACCATCATCGTGCCAGGAAAGAACGCCAGTCGTCGAAGGAGGAGAGAGAATCACGTAAGAAGAAGACTCCGACTTCGGAGGTTGATAGCGGTCTGCCACCCTCGATAGAAGATCTCGCAGACGACAAAGAACCGCATAAATTGATTCGACGCATGACGCAGGAGGACTCGTGGAGTGACAACAATGCTTCGTTTGACCGGGAAGATTTCGATCCCGGTTCTTTGAATCGTAAACGTCGCACTTCGGTCAGTTCACAAACCACACAAAGTACACAGACAGATATCAGTGGTGAGATCAAGGTCACGAAGGTCATGTCGGGAACAATTCGGATGAATCTCGATCAGCAGCAGTCGTTTGATGATCCGTCAAAAATGGTGCTCTCGCCGAAAGAACATGTCAAAAATATCTTTCCAATTGATTCAGTGTCCAAGTTCGCTGATTATGATCATTTACAACATGACGAAAGTGCACAAACATACATGTACGGCTCCGCTGAAGTCTTAAACGATCCGCATCCAGACACAGGATCTTTGGAAGATTCTCCTCATCGCGTTCCTCGTCATTCACCATACAAAAAGTTAAGTCGTGCTGGTTCTGACGCATCTCTTATGAAGAAAAAACAACATGGTGTTAGTCTTAAACACAAAGCGCCTTCAGTTAGTAACCTTATGTTAGAATCATCACCAGGACTACGACAACGACCGTCCAGGTATGATGATTATAACATCGTGGACTATCCCCCACCTGTACGTGATTCACGCTTCATGGATTATTATGAACCTCGGGTGCGTTCTTTACCGCGTGGCTTGCCTGGTGTCGTACGACCTGACGGTACTCACACTCTTCCCAGAAACCCTTCTTTTATTCGTGGAGTACCAGACGACTACGAGGAACGTTATTACATGACCCGTGAACCACACTCCGCTTATAACATGAGCACCGCCAAGGAACCTGCTCGTCCCAAACTTCCACGAGAAGCTCACTCTGAGTACAGCATACGGTCAGCTCGCGAGGACTATGAACCAGATCATGGGTGGTATGACGATAACTTAGAAGCAAACTGGCGTCTTGCCTTAGACGCTGACAAAAACATACCTCATAGTGCAGATGTTCGGGGCTATGAATCCGATCATATGACTCGGCGCTATCGTGAGCGGGATGATTCAGGTTCTAGATCGGTTTCTGGTGAACGAGTTGACAATAGGCGTTACTGTGATAGAGATTATGAACCAATGCATCGTGGGTATTATCCTGAAAAGGAATACCGCCATCCTCATCCAGAACAGGAGTATTTGAGGCGGCCGTATTCCGAACGTGATAATCCCCACGAAAAACATTATTATGATCGAGATTTTCCTATGACTGATTATGCGGATAAACCGAGGGAAAAAACAAGAGAGAGAGAACAAGAAAAAGGACGGGAGCGTGACCTTGAGAAACAGGAACGTGACCTTGAAAAAAGTCGTGAACACGATCATGAAAAGAGAGAACGGGAGTTTTACGAATATAAGAAAGAACAAGAAATGAAGAAAGGGGAGCAGAAAGCGGTGGACGGGACACCAAAGAGGGACCGTATGACTAAATTACATAGAGACTATTCTGGTGGTAAAATGCATGAGCAAGACTTTCATGATCAAATGCAGGATCCAAGGTATGTAGATAGAAGAAAGGAGGTGGAGCATTTAGACAAGCAACATGAGCGAGACTACCGTGAACACAGTCGTGATCGAATGTACCCTGATAAACCAGAGAGAGGTTATGCCGATAAGGTCAGTCAAGGTTACGGAGAGAAAAGCCATGATCGATTTAGTGATCGCGATCGGCAAACCTATGGACCACCTGGTTATGGACGTAGTCGCCGGGATTATGATGATCTCTACGACAAACGGCGTGAGTTTGTCCGACGTGACAGTTTGCCTCGAGATATTCCATATGACAGGCCGTACCTTGGCCAGCGGCAGAGGGAACGATCATTTGATTTAGGTTTGGAACGCGAGAGGTCGTTTGGTGCAATGTCGTATGGGGGTTTTGAACATGAGTTGAAGCGTGACAGAGATTTTTCAGGGTCTCCATCTCATAGAGCTGTGTATGGAGAACGACCGTTGACGAACCGATCTGAGTCTTACCACTCCTATCACGAGCGAGTTGTACCAGGACGGCAAGGTATTTACCTGCCTGGACCTGACCAAGTTCCACCTGAAGGTCCACGTGAAACTCGGTCGTATTTAGACCCAATGTTTTTGCGTCAGCCACAACGTTTAGCACCTCCCTTCAACATTGAACAAACGACACTCTCAGCGGCGTCAGATCCTGGCATGGACAGTGAACAACTGAATTCTAGGATAACCTTGTCTTCCACGTTTGGTGCTGAGCAATCGCAGCCTCAGCCGTCAACACAAGATAATCCACCGCTGTACCAACAGACGGTTGGGTCCCTCGAGGGCCAGGGTCTACGCATCCAGTGGAAGAAACTGCCGAAGGAGCTTGAGCAGTTCGCACTGAAAGGAGATCCACTACCCTGGCATTCACAGCAACAATACAGCCAAGACTCGGACAGCAGTGCGGACAAACTGGGGAATTCAGGATATGGTTATAGTAGTTTTTCAGACCCAAAATCAACAATAAGAAAATATGACTCTTCCTCTCCTCATTCTTTTGATAACTACCAGAGTGCAGGACCTTCCTTCGCTCAGAATCCATTAAACTTTGGTTCAGGACCCAGCAGTGTCAATCATCTGAGTGGGTCCAGGGACACTGAAGCCGCAAGTAATGTACTTAACGATGACAAGGCCGATCATTTCAGTTGTGGTGATGATTACTTTGGCAACACTGGTAATAACTTGGGGGTGAAAAACAGTAAAGATGGTGGACTGCGTTGTCCGGCAGATGAGTTTGATTTGATGGGGGACGAAACCGACCAAATGACTATAAGTAGCCTCCCACCAGATGACCACTGCGGCCTTGCAGAGGATTCCACGGAGCCAGACTTTGGTGGTGATGCTAAACAATCAATAGAGCCCTTAGAGGAGCGAGTTATGGAGAACTCTATCGGTCCCTCCTGTGACCCGTCTGGAGATCTGGACGTACCGTCTGATGACCATCGACTGGGTAAATCGTTACCGAGTTCACAGCCACCTCACATGAGACAAGCCAGTGAGGAGGAGGAATGGAACATGTAGATTCAACATCCATATAGTCTATTTCAAATAGAGTTGTCTGTGTTGGGCACGACATTTTTTCGTTGTTGAAATTCATACCGAACAGCGTATACACTTTACTAATATTTTACTAATATTTTGATCTGTGATTGGTTTCATTCTATTTTGTTATTTTTCCCAGTTTCGACTGGCTGCAATGAAACAGAAGGTGAAAGTGAGTGTAGACGTTCCAACCTTCAGACAACTCGTTTTGAAACAGACAATACACTATGCAGCAGTATAAGTTGTAACTAATTGCATGGTTCTCTTTTGAAAACTTGGCATATGAACTGTCTTTTTATCCGATTACTTCAAAGATCTCAGGAAGGGAATGGCGTACTCTTTTGTAACTTAATATTGATGTCATATTTGTTAACATAAATTGGCTGTAGTTAAAAGCTGAATACTAGTCAACCTGTAGTGGACCTGCTTCCTGAATTTGACT
>NMRB01001129.1:84703-132800 GCA_002633025.1 Notospermus geniculatus | reverse complement strand
TTATCTGTGCCTTATTGGCGTCATATCAGTCCAATGAATATTTTGCAGCCACTTAAAGACGAGTGACTGACACCGGCCCCCATGCTGGCGGTGATTTCGTCCAAATCGTGTTTGTCCATCGTGACGTGGAATGTACCAACTTTGGATGTGACCATTGCCGTCTGGACACGAATATCATGATAATGATAAGATGATAGATCAATTAACGTAAGTATGCATTACGTACCACCATTATAAGCAATAATGACACCTGCCGATCCCACGGTTTTAACCCTTTCCTGTAGTGGAAATTTCACTACAACCAATCACAAATCCTGAAAGCTGACGGAAACGACCCTGAGACATAGACATTCATCTGAAAGTACTTTTCCAATGAATACCTATGTGACGGTGTTTCCGATGCCTTTCAAGCCGTTTTCCTTTCATTTTCGGCCGTGCAATGAAAGGGTTAATAGCAACTACGACTAGTCAGCAACCTGAATCCCGACAAATACCCGAACCGCGGAATGTGAGTAAATACATCGTAAGAGGTCAAAACAAAGCTAATGACCGAGGTAAAAAGATGAGAAACCGCACCATACGGAGCTAGCCACCGATTCCTCACACGCCCGTAAGTTGACAGAACTAGTCTTTCCGCCGTTCATTCAAGTCGTCAGTGCGCACTCATGCCCAATCGATTCGATTTGCTAACAAGCCGATATAGTGAGCTAGCGACACCGCTGTTGGAACTATTAGCCTCTTTGGGTAATTATTACCATTGCTAGCTGATATTTATTTGGTGAGAAGGCAGGGACTGATTACGTCTCGTCGGGTCGGAGCATCGTGAGGTAAATATCTTTGTTATTTCATATCTGGATACCAGGTGACGTGGTTTCGCGGATTTCGTTGACAATTTTTGACTCTGACAAATATTGAGAAATTAGTAACAGCAGCGGTGGTGGAGATATCCGATTCACTTTCTCTGGCCAATCAGGATTGACAGTTTCGCTGACGTCACTGCACAGGTAGCAGACGACGCGAGGGACCAATCGCACCTGTGTTCCTACGACCACGTGACAATCCACTGGAAATGGCAACAGGACAATTAGCGGTGTAGTAGTTGGAACTACATTTGTGTTCCTGACTCCGCCAACTGCGGTATAAGAGGACTTCAACCCGAGTGAGCCGCCAAACTTTCCTTAACGTTGATCGACGCCACAAGCACCATCACCAGCCGGATATGAGGTCGCAAGATATATTAGTATTTTGTTTCGTTCTTGGGTCGTGTCTTGTGAGCAGTACACTCTCCGAAACAGCGGACAAACGAGCCCGAAATTTCATCGGCAAACGGGACCCGGCTGACGATTTGAAAACTGCAGACGAAAAGTCACTGAATCAAGATGACTTTGTGAAGCGAGTCCAGGAATTTATTGACCACAATGACTTTTTAGACAACGATTTAAACGAAGATAAACGACGGCCTTCGTTTTTAGGAAAACGTGAAGATGACATGGAAGAGGAAAAACGCCGCCCATCATTCTTAGGAAAACGTGCGCGTAACTTCATTGGAAAACGAAGCCACCGGTTTATCGGAAAACGTGGCCGTCTCTTCCTTGGGAAACGTGGCCGACTGTTCCTCGGAAAGCGTGACGATGATGAGGATTTTGACACCCTGGACGCGGAAAAACGCCGACATTTCCTCGGAAAACGTGAGGACTTTGAGGATGAGGATTTCGGGGATATGGAAGACGAGATGGAAAAACGGCGCCACTTCCTCGGAAAGCGTCTTAGCAGGAATTTCATCGGGAAGTAAGGACTGACTACCACACCGATGTCCGGTAAGTCAGTTGCTTTTCTCGGCTTCAGTGACCCTGTCCCGTAGCTGCACCATGTGATAAGCCAGACTGACTCGGTGTTTTCATCGGTAGTTCCGCGCTGTTTTCGTCCGTGTATGCCGAGGTAAAAACCAAAACTGAAACTGACACTCCAAAGTTCAAAAATTCAAAAATCTGCCTTGATTTGGATACTTCAGTGTGCATGGACGTTACACAGACAAGGAAACAGTCCAGTAGTTATATGTTTACGTTATATTGCAGTAGCCAGTTTAATAGAGGATATTTTGGACCACATCTTGGCTAAAAAACCGTGTATCACTTAGATTACAAAAAGGATGCGGATATATAAAATTGTGACCTAACTATGAAACGTGGTGACTGTCAGTGCCGTTCAATGTGCCGTTCTACAGTGTGTGTGCAGTTTTTTAATGAACACCAACAAAATTGAGCGCAAAGTAAAAACTACCAATGAATTCTTCTATTTCTTAAGAACGCATGAACGCAGTTTGTGATAAAGACCTATAGTTGTGATAAAGAATCTTACTATCTTAAGGATAACTTTCATAGTGGAACTATTTCCTGAAGGACCGAACTAGCGTCACGAAACGGCCAGTAGATCTATCCGGAAATCGAGTTTTTCGACTTTTCCCTTAAAAATGCCGTTTATTCAGGAAAATACACAATGTAGTCTCAAGAAAAAGGAATATACGGGAAAATAAGAAAAAGGTAGTAGTATGGACACAAAGTTTTGAGGCTATCGAAAAACACTCCAAATTTGAGAAAATAGTTATTTGGTTTAGATTTTGGCTCTTCCTATAGATGCGTTTGAACTGTACGTTTCGAATCAAAGACTTGATTTTTGGACAGATTTCATCGATCGGTCGAGAGCCCGTCCGATCCACGAGTTCAGGTTTTACATACACCACTCCAAAAAGCACAACATTGACGAAACAGATAGCAACTTTTGTAGAGAATTCTTGTTACTGAGTCGGTATATTGCCTTTTGTGAAACATCTGCTGAAGAACACGAGTTAATTGATTCTGATTGTGTCTAGATTATGACGTACCATCGACAATGTAGAGGTATCCAATAATTATTTTATTATGTTACCAGTCATCATGTCGAATGGAAAAATCACGCCAGTGGATGTAATGTTGAAAAAGGACACACGAAATTGATTAGTGGATTGAGCGTTGCTTGCTTTAGAATGATTTGGTTTACCCTTTGGGAAATACATATTTATAAATAAAGAAAATTTATATTCTTTCAAATGACGCCGGCAAACGTTTTCCTTTAAGATTTTCTTTCTTGTTGTGTTTGAGGTGTTGGATGATGTCTTAATCTCCATCTCTCTGATGGATGAGGCTCGTTTTGTGTTGAGTACGTTGCTTGGAGTATTCAAGAACGGATACAATGGGCTGTTCAGTCATCGTACAAGCTGTATGGCTTCCCATCGTCGGCAGGATTCTGTAGCTTACAATACTTTCATGATTTGTAGCTACAATTACTTTCGTCATCAGGTTTCTAAACGTATTTATTTGGTGTAAACAAGAATAGATCCTCTCTTACATGTATCTATTTTTGGTGTAAAGCAACATTAGAAAATGCATGGTCACACTGGCAATTGACAAAAAAGTGTTACATTTAGGCGACAAAAATGCATATAACGTCTTGTATTGGTTAGTACAAAAACAGATACATGTATCTGAAGGAACATAACTTACTGGTTTGTCATTTTACCCAGTTGCTATTACCAACTTTCGTCGGATTTACACCAGAAGTATGTACTCGTTGTCGGTGATCGAGTGATTAGTGAGGTTTCGCAAGCGCCCGGTTAGGCCAAACGACAACGTTTATCTATTGTTTGGGTATACCCACACAATAGATAACTGTCGTCGTAGGGCCTAACCGGGTGCTTGCGAAACCTCACTATTTCTAAACTTCCCTCTTACAGTTACACTCTGAGCATCTGACAAAGATTGCTAGAGAGCCTACTTGAATAGCTTATCATGGCGAGGTTGAATCACGGACAATCAAACAACCATTCCTGGGTTAATTTACGTCCCACGCTCTGCTTTATTAATTACCGTCATTGAAGGTGATGACGTGATTAGTAAGGGCACTTAGTGAAGCCACTTAAAGGATAGCTGATATTCCATGCTAACGTTACGTAACGTTATACCTCTCAACCTCCCTACCTCCAGGCAAATAGGAAAACGCTCGCTCCCCCTTGCCCTCACACACAAATGAGGCAGGACATGGCTTGTAGGGTTTTTAAAATATTTTCCAAAAAGGAATTCCGGAAAATCCCGAGTTTCCCGCTGATCTTCGTTTGATATCCCAATCAAGATCGGGTTCGTCGGAACATAATTCTTCCTGTTCCGAGACGAAAAACTGGCAACGGTTGTCAAAGAAGCTTTGGAATTTGGAATCTTATCAAGAGATTTCAATCAAATTGGTTGATTTTGATGCTCATTAATGATGTTTGAAGAGATATTTTTGAGAACTATTTAGAATGATGATGTTCATTAAAATGGATTTATCCGGACGGCAAAGAAGTGCGCCAAATTCTGCAGCATGTGCAATTTTGCTGAAGAATCTTCCCAATCTAACAAGAGGCCTTAAGGCCTGCCACTCAGCTGACACTAGAATAGCATTGCCTTTCGGCCCCCTAGCGGCCACAAAGTAGGTCGAATAGTGGTACTTAAAGTTTTTTGGAATTTGCCTAGAACTACCTTTAGATGAAATTAGTAATCTTTGGGTGTTGCTGTTTCAAAACGTCGGGCCTAGCTGGACAGGTGGACTGAGTGAATGACTGACGGACTCACAGACGTCACTCATTACCTATTTGACTTGACTGACTGACACACAGACGCCACTCATCAGCTATTTGACTTGACTGACTGACACACAAACAGACGCCACTCATTAGGTATTTGACTTGACTGACTGACACACAGACAGACGCCACTCATTAGCTATTTGACTTGACTGACTGACACACAGACGCCACTCATTAGCTATTTGACTTGTAGCTCCGCTGACCGTGGGTCAGCTGAGCTAAAAAGTGAATTCGCGTTCCAAATGAACAAGTGCTCACTGTATACTCATTGAGTTAAAATACCATATTTTCACGCCCCATAGAATGATGCACACTTCGAAATGTAAACGCGACCACTGGGGCTGCGGCGACGAAGCCGCGGCGTTATCTGTGTGTGACGGGCACACAAATTCGGGTCCAACACACACATACACTGTCTCTCTGATATACATGTTCAGCACACCATTTGCGCCAACACAACCAGAAAAAGCCCCTAGGCAACGGTAAAAACATTGGAAAACGTGCTTGAGTCACGTTTTTGGAGATTGGTCAATCTGAAAATTCCATCTTTTAAAATCTTGTGAAAACGTGACTGGAGCAGTTTTCCATATTTTTTCGACAGCAGAGAGATTTCCCCCATAATCTGGTTGATTTCCAGCGACGGACAAGTGACCTTCAACTTTGACCTCTGGAACCAGCAGGTGTTGAATAAACCTACAGAGGCGCACAAATCAAGTGTGGACAATAATTCCAAGGAAATGACTTCTGTCACAAAAGCAGTTCACTGCCGCGTAGCGGAGCAGAAAAATACTAATTAAGACACCATTACTTCCAGTCTCGTCCCCAGGAATTTTCCACACTTGCATTTTTGTGTTTCTTTAAGAAGGTGACTGACCTGGTGTAACGTGATGGCATTCCTATACGAACTCACCGAGGACGCAGTGATGTCATGGGCTCCTGAGCCAAAGATGCTTGTTGGTGGCGTATCTCGTAGTTCGTTTCCACCTCAACATTTTTGGAGACAGCAACTTTTGATGTGATGACCTCTTTTTGATGTGACGAACTCTTTTCCACCACATCTACCAAAGGGAAATCAGAAAAAAGAATTAGAGTCTCGCAGAAAATTTGAATAAATTGTGGCATCTCAGACAAGCAATCAACGAAGAGCGAAACAGGTGCAACGTACATCGGCGATAAAGTAGAGGAAGATGTATTTCTTTCGCAGCTCAGCTAATGCTGAGGTGCGATTGGATTCCTGGGGGCTTGGAAAGGGTTAACAAAAGACCCGCAAGGAAGAAAAGTTTTGGATACCGGATAATGTACTGAACGAGGCAAAGCCAAGAAAAGCCTAGGAATCGCTATAGCAACCAGCCGAGTCAAACTCGGCTTATATTTGCTTTATATTTTACCGCAAGTCCCTTAAAGGTGTTTGGTAACGGAGAAGGGTGAACGTGGGCGGTTAGGCTTTGTCAGGGATCGCGGTGTCCATGTAAGGCTGCGGGGAAAGCGAGTCCTGTGGAAACAGGGATGTGTCCGAAAAGACATGGTCATCTGAGATATGGTCAAGAATATGGAATAGAAAGATATGGAGAGATATGGTCAAGATATTGGACATTGGCTCATATGAATAAAGACTAGCAAATGTTTTTCCTTCAGATTTGTACAGCATAGCCAAGTGAATTTGTATTGCAAACTTCAAGTAAAAGCATTTACTAGTCTTTATTCATATGACCCATTGAGCGACGCAGGGAAATCTTCACATTGTACCTCTGAGGTTGCGGGTTCGATTCCGCTTTTCTTGTCACGGGGTGAACTACCTTGACTTTGCAGTTTTTCGAGAGTACGGTTTCCTCCTGCAACGCATTTAAACCACACCAATTCCATGCTGGACTCGATTCCATTTTCAACTACTTTGGGAGCATGATTGGAAGCAGGCTGTCATACACGTCACACGATACTGAGAGATAGTGACCAATCTTCATCAGATCAAAACAGTCACTGAGAAGGGCAATGAATACCGGTTGGATGGCCCAAACCTGAGTTCCGGTGGCCAGTTTTTACAACTTCCCATCAGCTTCTTCTTCGGGATGCGCTTCCTCCGGCGCCGAAGGGCGAATGACAAGCTGTTTCCGGTTTTGAAGGGCAACCGAGAAAGAAGGAGTCCCGCGTTTTTATGCATTCGTGGGAAGACAGTCCGTGGTTTTACAACATCCTTCAGAGTAATTAGGTACCACGGGGGGTGGGGAGGGGGCGGCAATACACGCAAGGGACACTGGCTTCCATTCTTGGCATCAACATGAGCCATTTCGCTACGGGCGAAGTTGCAATTGGGAAGAAGTTACGCCGACGATGATGAAGGAACGAGCTTTCTGAGTTTCCCAGCGGTCCTCGCTAACTTTTATCAGCATCAGCCCACAAACTTTTAAAAAACGTCTGTCCGGCGCGGAATTAAAGAATACTGACATTGCAAAGGGGGAAATTAATATGGCGATTGGGTGTTGGTTCCGAGCAAAGCTTTGTTCCTACAAATCAAATGGTTGCCTTTCCGGTGGTGGGTGGATTTTTACTCTAAACACAGCACCGTTAAGACGATGTTTCATCAATCTTCCGTGGCCACTTTGATTTTATTCAGTGGATAAAAAATCACTTCTGCCAATGTTTTCGTTTGATCTGGCGAATNGGTCATGTCAGAGATGGTGCTTCTCATTCCCGTGATGAAAGAGTGTCATAGGGTGGGATGACGCCCCACACGGCTCGCTCTCGAGGCAATTTGGATAATGCATCGTACGGCAGTAACTTTACCAGCTGCTCGCACTGTTCGTCACAAAGCACCGCCTTCAAACCCTTCATGTTCCAAGTCAGAAGTCTGTCGCAATGGTACACGTCAAGCTTGCCATCACCAGAGTTCCTTGCAAGATGATGAACCGGTAGAATGTTTCAGCCTATGCATGAATCCTTCGCAGAACGCGGTTTTCCTCTTCGAAGGTTCCTTTCGATGACCAGCTACGCCGCACGTCCAAGATGGCGGCTATGGTGGCCATCTTGAATACGGTTTCCGTCATTTACTAGTATCTTGAGAACGTTCTATTTGAAAAATAACCCTTAACAAAACACTGTGGAATTCCTATTGACAAAATGACAGTTCTGATACCCGACTTTATGTCACGCACTGACCTCTTTTCGTCAAAGTCGGTTTTTGCCGCCTTTCCCTGCGAGAGCAACATCACGTACAAACAGCAAAAACCTCCGATGAATCTAGCAACATCATTAATTGATGTCACTCGAAGGATAACCACCTATTCATCTGGTTTTCAATTCCCACGGAATTTAGCAGCGCTTATTTAACTGTCACCGC
Organism: Notospermus geniculatus; assembly: GCA_002633025.1. Taxonomy (NCBI): domain Eukaryota; kingdom Metazoa; phylum Nemertea; class Pilidiophora; order Heteronemertea; family Lineidae; genus Notospermus; species Notospermus geniculatus. Next base: position 124,809 of record NMRB01001129.1, on the reverse strand, counting down.
GAGAAACAGGAGAAGAGATCAGTTTATGCCCAGTAAAAACCAACCATTAACTATTAAGGGAAGCCGCTAATGATCCTTATTGTCAGGCCCAAGCCTCCAGTGCGGTAATCCGCTGTGATTCCTGGAGTTGAGCGATTTCTCTTAACACGACCTCCCCCGCGGATGTCACTAGACACGCGGTCATCTTCAAATCACCCAGACCGACAGCTTAATATTATTATATCAAAGATGTAATACATACCCATATTAAAGATGTAACATGTTGTGATGAATTGATTGTCGGCCAAGAGAGAAATTATTTTGTTCTCCGATACAGCTGATTGTCCGATCTTGCTGGGACGGGGCTCCTTTTCATCAATCGTCCGCCAACGTCTCTGTGCAAAGACAGGCCTGATTGCTCGACCATCATCCGTTAACTTCAGCAGCACGATGTGACATTGGGATCACACTATTTAACAAAGGATGGAATTGGCCAAACAAGGATAATTAATCAATGCCATTGGTCCATTGTGATGCTCGAGACGATCTCAAGGGGAGACCTTCGCCGGGGCGTTCTCCATCGGCGAAGACGGAAAACGTCCTGCAGTGCACGAAGGCTTCAAGCTCCTGACATAAACACGGGTTTACAGGGACCTACACTCGTCCCCGGTGTTTAGGTGTCCACAGGTATAGATTAGACCCACTAAACACTGGCATGATAAGCGCCAAAAGTGAAGGATCATCAAGAGACGGCGCTGTGTGACGAAGGAGCCAATCACAAGCCATAATCACAGGTTTAACCGACGCCGCGGTAACACACTTTCTGATTGACTAAGATACGTGTGCAAGAGTACAGACTGCATTCACACTCGCGGCAGATTCCCATCGCTGATTCCCCGATTCGGACAGCTAACGCCGTCTATCAGTGATACTTTGAGGACCGCACCAACTGAAGCAGTTTCGGAGCGCGGGTAACGTAGTGGGTAGGGTCTAAAACTGCGGGAGAAGTTTAGAGGGATCATTAAGCATGATAAATGACGTTTCAGATGTAAAATGTCACGCTGTTCCCATTTCGCAGTGTTTCCCTCATCGCCTGACGTAGAGTGTGGAACGAGAGATGGACACATTTCTCCGTGTCCCTCTTACAAACTTAATTAGGCAGCAACACGTGAGTGTTTTGTTCATCATTTAGTGGTCTAATTAATTGTCTGCTGATATCAATCATAGATTGACTTCCACAGTTTTCTAATCATCACTTCCTCCGCATTACGAGACTGGAATATCAATGATGACACCTTAAACCCGCAATCCATTCACTATCAAATCCCGTAGGATTCCGTCACACCCAACGTTATCTTCCAGTTGTTGTTTGCACAAGATTTCCAAAAGATTCTCGGTACCATTTACGAATGTCCACCTCCTAAATGTTAACTTCTCTCCCAATTTAAACAGTCTGGACATGCTATTTGCTCTTTCGTTCTCGCTAATTCGCACATATTGCATCGCGTGTCGGATAAAATTCGACCCATTTTAAGAGACTGACTGCGGACTTCATACACGGACCTGGTAATTCACACTCGCGTGAAGCATCTTGCTGGCGGAGTGACACGTCAACCGCTGACTGCGTTTGTCTGACGGCAGAATCATGCAACATCGTATTCAAACTATGACACAAATGGAATTCATTCACTGGTAAATAAATCCTCAGAAGGCGATATGAAGAAAGCCCGCTTAAGTTTGGACGAGTCGAACAAGTCGTTGTGCCAAAGTTGGAAGTTCGGGTTCGTCTGATATCAGAGAGTTTTCGCAAAGCCCCCGAAACGCCAACGAGAACGCCAATCCCGTTGTTCGATGTCCAACAAAGAACAGCGAACAACAAGACAGGCGTCCGCGTCGGCGTTTCGGGGGCTTTGCGAAAACTCTCTATTGACAACGGTAGAGTTGAAGTCGGCAATGAAATTGAAAAACCAAAGCTTTCACACCATTCGGCAGATTACACCGGTACATCCACCGCTTTGGTTGAAAGCAACCAGGGACCAGATCACCATTAAAATCCTCTAACCCCGGGTCATTGCCGTTTATATAAAAAATACTGCGTAGGCATGCGACTGTAAATAGCATCAGTCTCATGTCTTGAGCGGCTTATAGCGGATTTACCCTTCTTCTCGGCTAGAAACGATTGTAAAAGGATAACTTTTTATTACAGGGAACTGCTTAGCGACAACGGAGAACTGCAGACACTTTGTACGGTTTAAGATAAAATACTTTGCGGGTCTCCCAAGAATGGATGCCTTCTTTAACGATCTTGATGATCCAAAGGCCATGATTTAAAGTAATCAGGCGTGAAATGGCTGACATTCAGCCTTAAGACTGATGAAAGTCAACCTGCGTCTTCCTTCATCCACCAACTTGAAACTTAAGCAGTGTTCATTGGCACAAGGATTTTGTCCGATTCAGGTCCGCAAAAAATAGATCAAATGGGCTTTTGTGTTGTCGTATCCGGAAAACTAGGGGCAAACGGACAGAAAACGGACCGGATCCGTGCGCCAATGAACCTTGCTTTGCTAGAAAATCTAGACTGACGTAAGAAGCTGAACGGCTTCCGTGGTGAGGCCAGATAGCGCGAATTCGTCAGTATCAGCAGCTACTTGGGCATAGGGTTCGATTCCCTCACTTGCCGAAGGTCTATCTCACCGTGGTTGACGACCGGGGTTCATTCATCATTCCCTTTATGGGCTTTGGAACTAGACTTCCGTGATTCGACGAATGTTGAACGTTGTCTTAGCCGATGGGAATTTGAAGAGTTCAAAAACCCGACTTAAACATGCACTACCGTGTCCTCACCAGTGGCAGTTTGAGAAGAAAAACCCTGACTTACACCTTGTTCTTGCCAGTGGCAGTTGGAAAACTTTTAAAAAACCCGCCTTACTCCATGTTTTTGCCATTGGCAGTTTGAAAACCCTTTCAAATAGCCCGACTTATACACCTATACCTCGTCTTTGCCAGTGGCAGCTCGATCGGAAAGACTTTCCACCACAACTGTGATGTTGGTGACAAGGTAATTTTTATAATTCCCACAACATGTTTTTCTCCATTTCCCGATTCTAAACCTCTCTTCAAGATAAGCAACAGGCACAGGATTACAGAACACACGATCCCTTTATTGGTGCAGGACACGAGAAACCGAGACCTTTTTTCCCATAAGTCGATGTTTGCCCAATACAGTAAGACGATTAGTCATGGGATTTGTCCAATGACCATGTAATACATATTGACCGTATGATCTGCCAATGAAATCAATGCATTCCATCCTTGGGGACATGTCTGGCCAGTTTCATAACTCGCAACTCCCCTCCATCCACCCATTATGGTTTTCGCTATGAATTCAATATAAAGGTAATGGCGGTGTTTGCAAGGGTCTTTTGGTGTTGGTGTATGTGGCCCTCGTGGGAATATATACCTTACGATGAAGGTAGATTCTTCTGGTCCGCCAAATGGATGCATTGTCAGGTTGTTGTCCTACTAGGGTCACCCCTCCTATTGGGAGTAAGTAGGCCTACGCACACTATCAAGAGATGCGCCCTCGGCTCAAAGTGCTTTGCAAAGGATCAAAGACCCTCCCAAAATGATGAGTCTTCAGGAGGATCTTGAAAGTACGCGTAGTGAGGGCACTCTGCAAGACATCAGTCAGCCCTGTGGGTAGCTGGTTCCACAAACGCTGGTCCAGCCACCGAAGATGTTCGGTCACCCGAGCGTCGGTATATCTGTAGAGATGTAGATATAGGGAAACATCTGTGCTTCGGAGCCGGTCATTGTTATGAATATCGGTGCAAATACCGGCATTCTTGCGAGGGACAAAATATGCTGACTCAGCATTCGTCTCCTGTAACGACCGATGTGGGAGTCGTTGTGCTGTCGGTGGATCAACCGCCAACATGTTTGTTCACATATTTGTGGAATCCGTGATTCCTTGGAGAGCGAGTGATCCGATATCGGCCCAGACTAAGGTATATTCAATTGAATACTATTGGTACCGCCAAACACAATTATGTCAGCTCAACATGATAAATAGAAGAATCAGTTGATCAAAGGTATTGGACCATCCTGCTGGTCAGGAGGAGAAAGAAACATGCAACAGAGAAGGAATATAATGGGCCTATTTTCGTCGGCAGAAGTGGGTGTCTGGTGACACATGTATGCACATGAAAATAGTGCACATACAGTGTACGTGTTACACGGTGTACCCCCGCAGCTACCGGAAGCGCTACCCCGGGGGCACTACCAGAACTTTCTTTATCAATGTCACCAGTACGTGCTGTGGCTGAAGTGACAACGATGTCACGAAATGCTTTATTGACCGATTGACCAAGGTCTTAGTTTCTTTCGTCATGTATCAAGGGTCGACTCCCGTGTCATCTTGGCTAGGGGGAAAAAGACGAAAGCTGCCAGCGTCTCAAGTGAATGGCAGTGTAGCCGATTGATAGGGGCAAGCTAATGAATGTAGGGATGGGAATGAAGGCCATGGTGTTAAAGAAGGACCAACTACAAAGCATGGATTAGGGATGATGCTTTTAGAGGTCCGTCCATACATCAAATCAAAATCCTCTCGGAAGTTCGGACAACAGTCCACAAAGCTGCTGTCTAAGCTGACAAACGACCTTAAGTCGACCAGAATGTTGCAGATGGATTCATCCTCTTGCTTAGGATGGCAACGGTGCAAAATCGTAACGGCACAAAAGTCGTTTTGATTAAGAATTTAGCTTTTGGGGTGATTCGGACCCTTTCTCTGCCGAGTTCGCCATTTTGCGTCGGGTAGATGGAAGTTGGTACTCGGAAAGTGGCGCTGGCACGCGGAGAGATGGCTGTTGGTTCGCCAAGGTGCGGGCGATGGGAGATTGCATCCGGCGAGAAGGTGCGGGTTAATGACAATAAGTCAATTTAGTTCAGGTCGATGACTTCGTTTTTGGAGTACAGTCAATAGCACTCTGAAACAGAAATCCCTGGCAATTTTTGAGCAAATTGGAAACCCCCTCGTCTTTCAAAGAGGGTTGTCAAAGCCTATCATAATTCGTGTGTAGGCTCCCTTCACTCATGAGAGAATAATTTGGGCGCGGCCCACTGTCTTTCGTATCAATCTCCTTTGACCCTAAGAGATGCTATTAACACATCCTTTATGACTTCATTTCAATCGTCGTCTGCTCAGATTTCAATAATGTTCGGATCTGATCGCATAATAAAGTCGACGGAGAGTTTCAATCAGTTCAAACCAGGAGCGTACTGATATTTCAATCATATCAACCCACTGGGTCGTATGTTAGTAATTGTTCGTATGGAACCCAATGCCGCCGGCTTCTGGGGGCTCAAATGGATAAATAGACCATCCGTGGGAGGAAGAAAGTGGCGTATAATATTATCTTCCTGAAGTTTACAAGCCATGATCTGTCACATAAAAAACATTGCCCCGTCCTTTCTTAAAGTTCGTACGATACACGGAAATCTCAATGAGATTTCAGTCAGCCAACATGTGTTCTACCTCGTCTCTGCTAGTTTTATGTCCGTGATACGGTTCACAGACACGACTTCTAATCTCGCAGACATGAATTTGTGGCGGCTGTCAGGTAAGACTGCACGCCAGTGGTCATTAGTGAGTTTTCGCAAAGCCCCCGAAACGCCAAGGCGAACGCCAATCCCATTGTTCGATGCCACGAAGAGAGCACCGACCAAAAGGCTAGACGTTTGCGTTGGCGTTTCGGGGACTTTGAGAAAACTCTCTAGTGAGATGATCCCGCTGCAGGAATTTGTATATGCTGCAAGCTTTAAGAGAAAGAGTTGTGTTGGACCTTCGCATACGTCTGTCTTGGGTCGCTTTATCTATTTTCCTTTAATAGGATTAGGAAATCAAAGACGTTTTGTCTTTTTTTTCGAATAAACTGGTTTCGAGTTTACAAAAGGGAATGAAGGAGTGTCCTCGTTTCTTTCTCTAACGTTTGCTTATTCGGCCAACATCAGCTGTCTCTGCATGGAGACAAGTGTTACTGCATTCGACTTTTCGTCAGGGACGAAGCCATAGTTTTATTGGCCCTGCTAAGTATGGAGGAGGCCAAAGCTACTGATTTTCCTCACTTGGATGGGGTCTTTTACTTTCATAGGCACAAGGTACACGTCACCACGGCTTACTGCCCCAAGTTTCATTGATGTCCTTAACGTCAGGTCAGACGGTGTTCCCCCAGGGATCAAATCACACCCGGTGTCCGTCTTTACTTTGACTCTTTGCCGTCCTGTTTCTACAAGTACGTTGCCTACAATCAGGATATTAACGCTGGTTGCCAGGTTTTTCAACGAGGCTCACCGGCAGCACGACAAGGCACCTCACATTTGGGAAAATGGATTTGTGTATGAAATTATCTCGTGGTTACTCCGGCTGATATACCGATAATGGCCTCTTTGACGGTGACCGCTTCCCGGCCATATCGTGGTACCGAGAGAACGGCTATCCACAGAGCAATTCCTTTGAAATAGCGCACTTTTAGCGATTCTTCGGCGTATTTTCATAAAAAAGTCCATTAATCTTTCTCAATAATACATGAACAGGCATTCTTTCATATTCAGAGCAATCTAGATTTTTTTCGCTTGTTCTTGGCTCAGAGGACAAATAGACCTGTTCATTGAAACCAATCTCCAAAGCGACTTATTACAAGCAAAGAGAGGAATCGGACATACAGCAGACTGGTAGCTGTTAAGTAGCCTACCCTTAGAGTATACATACAAGTACATTATCAGCACCAACTTCTCGCGAGGTTTCACTTGATCCTTACTCCCCCTTGGAACGCTGTACCTCATCATAGCTTCTAACATATTCACGAAAGTCAAATATGGATATAAAATGGTAAAAGGTTCCCTTAATAACAATTACCTTTCAGATTTTTTACAAAATCAATGCCTTTCTATGATGGCAGCGATTGCCAGAGGGAAGAAGCGGTCATAAGGCCCCATCTTCTCCTATTACTTACCCGAGGTCACGGAAAGATTAGGGCCCGTTGATTTCATAAAAGGTTCATGCACGCATATACCTACGCTGGCAAATTAAGTCATTTTTAAGAAAAGTTATAAATACGTCACGGAGTCGTGGATTGTTTATGAAAATTGCAGGCACCGCCTGGAGACCAGTTTGCATTCTTTAATTAAACACGGCTAGAGTTACTAATGGTGGATAATTGAGTTACTATTGTACCTGATTGCCTCGGGCAGTAAAATATGTATCCTTTTTACCAAATGATATGCCATATTTTATGGTGCTATACAGGATGTCACAAAACGTTCATTTCGAGTTCTCAGACACCCCAAGCAACTTCATCCAAATAATATGTGACGACCAGTTGAACACGATGGTCAGAGTGGCGCAATGGAGGAAACGGCGACTGTTATCGCCGAGGTTGGTTCAAACCTCTCGGTGTCGGACCTAGTCTTCAGTTATAGAGAGGGCAACTCTCTTTGACAGCGTAGGCATTCTCCCGGCACTCCGGTTTCCTCCTGCTGTACATTTACTCGCTCAATATTGTCTAGAGCCAATAGGCCTATTCCGTATTCGGCGCCCGGCTCTCGACTCAATATACTAACACGACAGTTTGCAAGCGGTCCTCCCGTCCTTAGCTTGATTCCCGCCAGCGGGAAGTTAGCCGCCCAAAAGACAAAGCGGTCCTCCCTTCCTCAGCTTGACTCCCACCAGCGGGAGGCTACATGTAGCCGCCAAAAGACAACCAGGTGTGTCTCAATCGCCCAAGGCAATGGGTTTAGTCTGAAGCAGGTGCGATTCGATTTCAACTTGTCTTTGTCACAATGGACACTAGGGCGAATTCTTGAGCCAGGTTCAGCGAGCAAAAATGATGTGAATCGATGGGTGACGAACTATTTATGGTCGATTTATAACATAAAGTATAACTATCAATCATTCAAGAGTATCTAAGTACACAAAGTTGACTTCAGGGATCATTTCAACTGAAAAGAATACTAATATTTCCTTTTGCTCAAATTTGACTCACTCCACAGAACACAATACCTTTTTGACGTAATCTAAAACTCTGCCCATAATTCAACGGTTTTCAATTATCGAACGTTGTATCTGCCTTGAGCTATCTTCAATAAATCATTCCTTTTTATTCTATTACAACAAGACCAATGCGACGGAATTCCCAGGAAACCTTGAGTCAGTTTTTCTGGTCTTTTACTCATTGCCTCTTCCCATTTATTTCAAATGTAACCTATGATCGGTCACTGGGTGCAGCTCAAAAATCAGCAATAAAATCTTCGATAACTAGAGTCGTAGATAGGGTCGCTTGTCACGATGAAACAAATGATTGCTTGAAATCCAAGGTTCTCCTTCACGAAGATTTCGTAGGACTCGTATGTTGACTGGTACCATCTTCCATCTCTATGGCTAAAGTACGGTGAAAGGATAGGGAACCAGTCGACTTAGGGATCGACTAGGCCCAAATGATTTCTGGTGATATGATCTTGTTTAGTTGCACATTGTATCAACTTAGGTGCTGCGCCAATTAGAGATTTAAATTTGCTAAGAAATGTCCCCATATCACAGCCAGACCAGCTCTTAGCTCGTCATTTTTACCAATAAGGTCCTCCTCATGACATACACTTCCTCGCGGAAAGGAAAGTGAGGCCTATTTCTCGCCACGCTGGTTCCAAACAAGCATGTTCCGTTCCGTTGATTGGTCCGCGAATTGGCCGTTCCACTGATTGGTCGGCGAGGAAGCACGCTGATTGGTCGGCAGGAATTATGAATTGGCTGTTCCGCTGATTGTTCGGCGAGGAAGCACACTGATTGGTCGGCGAGGAATTATGAATTGACTGTCCCGCTGATTGGTCGGCGAGGAAGCACGGTGATTGGTCGGCGAGGAATTACGAATTGACTGTCCCGCTGATTGGTCGGCGAGGAAGCACGGTGATTGGTCGGCGAGGAATTACGAATTGACTGCCCCGCTGGTTGTCGGCGAGGTAGCATGAATTAGCCTCACATGTATAGGATACAAGAGCTTCCCCATTTCCTTGTCAATAAGGCTGATTCATTTAACAATGCAGTAAATCAAATCGATTGATTCAGAGTTGTTAGTTATGTGCAGAATCGAACCTGCATATTTTGCCGATGACATTTTTACACATATTACTATATATATTTTGAAATATTGGTTTGTTAATCAGATAAATGACGAAAACTTCTAAAGTCAGTCGACTGTGTTTTATGCGCCTGTTGCTGTATTCAATTTTTGATCCAAAACATTGAAAACCTATTCACATACCAGAATAACTAATTACAGTAATTCATTTTTGTTCTTTTTGTGTTGTCTACTTTCCCCGACACTAAATACGTACGTTTTGCCGGGGGAGGTATATGTGAATTCGAGGATGTCACGGTAGATGATCCAATAATGATATTCTAAGTGGTAATTTTTGATAGATATGAAGATAAATCGTCCAATGGAACTGATATTGCACATGGAAGTACGTTATATGTACTTTTGACGGCCATGGTGAACAGCACCACGTTTTGTGCACTGTACATTCTGATGTATGGATGTAAGCAGCAATAGGCCCAACACTGAGTAGAAAATTGAATCGCATTTCTGATAATCACCACCCAGCACAGGTGCTAAACCACAGTACGTTCGCTATACATACATTATGATAGAAATCCTGTGGGCCATGGGCAACATTTGGAGCCTAGTTGGGGTGAAATGGACATGACAACAGAAAACGATTGAGAACTGATAAACACGTTAGAAATAAACAGAGGGCGAAAATCACTTGGGGAATTGATCGATCTAAGCTCGCCAATTCCCCAAAGCCGCCTATCTCTCTAGATGGTTAGAGTATCAGCAAATTGATCAACTTTGGATAAGTCCACTCTTACGATACTCATTTTCTCTTAAGTGCCTTTTCTGGACAAGTCAGTTGAGATCTGATAGGCTGAATCATAAACTGTCTCAGGACTCAATAGCCATGTCCTATCGGGGACCGGAGGAGTCAGAGTTAGGTCGAGTTTATATAGGGCCGATTTTATAAACGATAGCTAAGATAAACCTCGGTTTAACCATCGGCTGTTCTGGAAACCGCTAATTAATCAAAGTAAACATTTTTACTTTTAGAATGTTTGGCTATCAACGATTCATAAAATCGAAAAATTTATTTCGGTTAGCAAACAGTTTGTCAACTATGGGGTGATGAAACCCGATGGTTATCTTAGCCAACGTTTATAAAATCGGCCCATAGAGGTTGTATACGGTATACGAACACGCTGGCGAACAAAGGTTTCATGGTCATGGAACCTTTATCAGGCCATAGTATTAACTTGTCACCCAAAACATAACAGAATACCTTTAACGAAAACTAATCACATCCCATTCTTCAACTCAGCTGCCGAATCACAATCTAAACTACAATAATTAAGATCAAATTTGTCACAACTAGCTGGTTATATCGCGTGGAGAGGTGTGTTGGCCAACACACATAAACTTTAGTCTATGAACCGATCACGGCAGACATTTCAGTTTGATATAACTTCTCATACCGATAAACTACAACATTGGCGTGTCCCAATAGATGGCTAGTATAGGTCCAACATGGTTAATTAACTTCTTTCGCTCCTGATTCAAAGTTGTAGAATGAAAAACGCAATATACGTCATCTGGACCTTGCCTGTTTGAAATTTTCCTCATAAATTTCGAGTTGTTACAATGGCCTGAGGAGTATTATGAACGGCAGCAGGAGAAAAGGCGCCATGTCAAGAAATTAGCTGTTAATGTAACGATTCGTTAGTTATTGGTTTGTCTACAATTGGTCACATGTAGGTAATGTACATTATAATGTACTACAGTGCAGTGGCTCTTTTCATAGTCGAGCTGTAGACCTGTCATTCACCGTGATCCAAGTAAAAGGGTGGGGCAGGCTGCAAATACATAGAGCCACACGCCAGTTAAACGGTAAACAAGGGATTTACGGTCGCGAACGACCTTTGTGAAGCCGTTGGTAACCGGGGCGTCCGTGCAGCGTGTACTTTCATGCACTCGGAGCCTTAAGGCGCTGCTGCACGAGATTTCTCAGGCGATTTGGCTCCCTATGGCAACTCAAGCAGAAAGAATTATGGGAAGGCGTTTGGTCATTGCTTTGCCCATAGAGAACCAACTCACACGTGGACAGCACCTTGAGTCATGAGCTCGAAAAATGCCGGGGGAAAATGCGGGGGCAGAGAAGGGATGACCAGTCGCATTAAGGACGGTGAACAAGGGAAGAATGTCATATAACCCATCTTTGATACCGTAGAACAGAAAAGGGGAAGAAATACCCTTGCCAATCTCTCTTGCAGTCGCTAAGCGAGGGTCATTTTAGCCAAAGATAGGGGAAGAAAATGTCACTGATCTCGATGACCTCGGCATGGCTGTATTACACAGGGTGTCGCATATCCCTGATCAGCAGGAGCGCATAAGAAAACAGACTGTTCTGAGGGCTTTTTTCCAAAACATCATTAAAAGACCAAGGGTTCTCATTCTTATTGCTCTTCTTTACCGAACCCTCTATAATTGCATCACTTTAGAAAGTTTTCGGGATATTTCCCTTCTACGTACAATGTATCGACTTATAATGAACAACTTACAACTTATAACGGCCATTAAGATGATATCGTCGACTTTTCCGCATCATCAGGAAAATACGGCCCAGACAAATTGTGCCTTTCAACTATCTTTACGCACAGAAAGAAACGCATGACTTAGTACATCATAACTGATGTTTCTCTTGCGAACAGAGATGCTGACGTATTGTTACAGCGAGGATAAGACAGTTAGACGATTGTATTGGCCAGTACCCAGTGCTGACCAGTTGTCATTATCTTCTTGTATTGGTCTATAATGATTATGATGAAGTATGCAGTGAAAAACGATTCTATGGCACTAAGGAGCTCATCAGGGTGGCTTAATTATGTGTACTATGGCCAGAAATAGACATTTTTCTATTTTTGCTATGGTTGATATTGAAGAATTGCTGTGTTCGAAATGAGAAAACAAGGGGGTGCCAAAATCATGAAGTTCAGGATGGTATAAGATGTACTGGTGTAATATCTGTTGGTGTTTCTATCGATCACCGTTCCCTGTATTGTTTGGGAAACGCTTGGTAATAGATTGACACACGTCTGTTTGTGTGTAACACATAGCCTATAATACGAATGGTCGTCTCCGAATTTCACAAATTTTCGACTCCAATCGGGGTCTTCCTCAGGCACTTTCTAGTCGAGCTACCAGAAGTGAAGTCACTTCTGGTGTGTGTACGACTAGAAAGTGCCTGAGGAAGACCCCGATTTGGGTCGAAAATTTGTGAAATTCGGAGACGACCATTCGTATTATATCATTTTGTGTGTCGTTCTTTGTGCTTTTTATTGGATAGCTGTTTGTGTGTCCGCTACATTGTCAAGTCGCGCCCTATACCATCAGACAATGGGGGAACACTTTCAGATGGGGGGGGGGGGAGGGGGGATTAAAGATGTCACACGGGATCGTCGGACCGCTCGCGTGATATCCATCAGTAAATGACGGGCAAAAACTGCCTAAACATCTGGATATGGTACAGAATTCCACAAATACCACGACGACGAAGTGGCAGGCTGAGTTTTTCTTTGAGGCTTTCATACAGAGTTTTTCTCTAAGGCATCGCAACCAGCGACATGCCATGAACAGGCAAAGATATCGAACGTATGATCGGTGGGGTAACCTGATCAGGCTGCAATCATGAGTATACGTTTCAGTGGATAGATATGACTGATGTGAGGGAATGTCACAAGTTGGTTATGTGGAGGAGATTGAGACCAAAGCATGGTCATTACTCAATAGAACGTTCAGAAGTCTGCTGTTGTAGATGGTGGACATAGAGCTTGAGACCAAGCATGGTCATCATAGACGCAACATAATACCTTCAGAATTCTACATGCTGTACGGTGATGGACATTACAGCTGAGACCCAAGCATGGTTATTTTACTCAATAGAATACGTTCAGAAGTTTGCTGTACATGGACATACAGTTTAAGACTCAAGTATGGTCACTGCTCAACAGAATACGTCCAGAAGGCCGCTGCAAAGTTCAGGATGATCCAATGCAGCATGCTTGTTTATTTCTCACTCCCTTTTTCCATTGAAAATCAAAATCAGAAAATGATGGCCAGTGTGAACAGTTGGTGAGAAGGCAATGTCCATTCTTCACGTTACGGACGATTCGTGGCGAATCAGAGACGATGACGAGTGAGAAATGAGCTCATATGTCATACGAGTATCATTTGGGAAGGTTTCCTTGATCTGAAGTTCACTACAAGGAGTTTGAACATACATTGTGAAAAGAAACCCTTGACATCTCATCAATCATCCTGTATTATATACAAAAGAGCATTCCTTTTATGATTCACACAACTACACCGTCTAATGGAATGAATAAAGCACATTTTCTACAAAATATGCAACGACTGCGTCCCATCAGATGAGTAAACCCATCAAAATCAAGGCGAAGATAGAAAAGCCACCGGCATGGCAAAAAAGATAGATGAGTAACCGAGCTTACCTTTGATTCGGTGGCTCCGTGCCATCTCCTTGTGATTTTTTACCATTACCACCTTTTGAAGGCAAGTAAGCACTTTAATTGTTTAACCGACAGAAGCACTAGGAGACATCAAAGCACCACTTGGTGTAATTGCATTTCTGGTGGAGAATTCTGCAAGAGAGCAAACAATTGCTTGCGGTAAGTCTTTTGTCGTTTAATTAAGAAATAATTATGGATGCTTCATGATATTAGAGGCGACTTCATACAGATTAAGCCTTCCAGTGTACATTAGATGATACTTAGATGCGAATTGAATATTCTTTTGTATTAGCTCTTAATGAGAGAGAGAGTCAGGGAGAGAAGGCAAGTTGAGAACAAAAACGACCTGCCGAACCCATGAGAGCAAATCCCTATGCGTCGAATTCAGCGCTGCTTTAGAAAGGAAGTGACTTGGACGACTTGGGTCTTCCTCAGGCACTTTCTATATACTAACAGTAGGCTACAATAAAATTCTTACACTCTGTACACTGAAGTCGTCACCCATTACCAACCGACATGTATGTAACCTAGCGTTGACCAACTACATAACATTTTACAACGCACAAGTGGGAAGCAACGGGACTCGTGGAACTCGCGTCACAACATTTGGAAGTGCAAAATGCTAAATGCACCGGAAGTACTTGGAAAGGCGACAATCACACTATAGCGAAAGTGTAAAATCAAAATGTAATTGCAGCGGAAGTACTTAGCAAGACAACACAGACATGTTAAGGTTAGCAACATTTCGCATTACATGTATTTTGACAGCAGTGATGCAGCGTTTGGATGCATAGCAGCAAACCTCGTGTTCTTGTGAAAGGAACGGGGAGTCCCCAGGACCCATATTCATAAAACTACTTAAGTCTAAGTGTGATACTTATCCTTTGTTCAACACAAAAGATAAGTATCATACTCAGACTTAAGTAGCTTTATGAATACGGGGCCTGGGGCCGTATGCATAAAACATCTTAAGTGTAAAATTTCCCTTATCTTTTGTTTGGAACAATAGTTTAAGGGAACTTTTACACTTAAGATGTTTTATGCATACGGCCCCTGGACACAAAGTCTATTCCAAGGAACGTCCTTTCTTTATCGAACTGGCCTGAAGAACAGAGCAGAACACCAGCAGACTGAGTGAGGAGACGCCCCGTCTTTTTAAGATCCACGCCAGCGACTGGAGACTGAACTATATGAGTTCCTGTTTCATTAAAATGCCAAGGCATGTCACCACTTTGATTTTAAACTTGGAGCCGTCGAACAAAACCATTAAAGCGATTAAACATCCAAGAAGGGTAAAAATCTCCGACCGACTTTAAGACATTGTAAGAGGATTCCGGCATTGGATTCCTTTTCAGCCGCGAAATATCATCAGAGGTCGAGGCTTGAGTGCTAGATCATCAAAATGATTTTAAATTTTGCTTTTATCTTACATGTTAACAACAGACGCGAAAAATTGAATTAATTAATGCTGTAATCATAAAGCATTTACACGTGCAATCTTCCTCCGGGTTTAAAATGTGGTGGTTTTTTCAGGGCGAATTGAGACGGTGAAAAACGCAGTGCCGATTAAGCCGCTCAGTTGAAAAGGTGAAAAAAGTCACCGGGAAAAACCTTAGGTCACTACTTTGTCAGTTTTGCAAGCCAGAGATGGCTTAACTTAAAGAGGTTTGTTGGTGAACTCACTTTGAACGTCTCTGGGGAACGTGTATGTTTAATGAGAGATGTCCTATGCAGATTATGAAGATGAACGACAACAAGCAAAAACATGAGGTCCCTTGTCACTCGTAAATTAAAAAAAAAAGTATTTATTGGACACTATCCTGTCTCATGAGGATGACCATATCTTGGCCAAGAAATAACCGATATAAACAAACCCAGCGCAAGTCGTGGTAGCCGCTTCCACCAAGAGGCATTTGTCTCATCTTCTGTATGTTTGTTTGATTACCAGCAACTCGCTGGTCTAATATTTACATCCGTTGGCGGAACAATTGGATGTCTTTCTATTATCTGACATCGGATGGTTAGCTTGCGTGAACGCTGGTCGAGATAAAGGCAGCCATCAACACAATTAGTAGAAGTCAACAACTGTCAAATGGCACCGTTTGATGTGACGTGTGTTTCTCTCAGATTTTTTCTGAGACTAACATTTCCTGACATGCCTGAGGTAGAAGAAGGAATCCCTTCTTGGTTGTGAACTTTTGGTGACGTTGGTAAGTTGTGGTATACGTGTTTCGTTTTTCTACTTGTTCAATGTCATTCGCCGTGAGCTTGCTGAAGAACGACAGTGTTCGACTCCGCCAATGTGTCCAGTGTACCACACGATGCTCCTCACTGACGCGACTTCAAGTGTACAATCAATCAGTGACGATACTAACAAAACGACCAATTAAACTTGAGCGACAAGTCGTAGACACCAGACAAACACCAGCATTCCCAATTGGTAATTGGTACTCCGAGTTGACTTATACTGACGTTAGGAAACAGCACTGTACCTTAATCTTGTTGATGTTCAATTAGCTTGTGTTTCTTATCCTTCTCGACATGACCAAGTCTATTTATCACTTGATTCCGTCGTAGGAGCAAGGCGTACGCTAACAGCTCAGTGGTCGGTGTAACATTGCGATGATAAAGTGGAAGCGCTGTCGGGGTGGCACAAGGCAATATCAGCCCCTGCACCAAAGAGGTCACGAGTTCCATCCTCGGTCGAGCCTGCCGCATTCTGTGGTAAAGAAGGCGAACTCTCCTCTCCTGACCAAAACATCGCTCAGTTACCGAAATACACAGTTATAGATCTGCACGCAGCACGGTGAGGCAAACATTTGGTGTTCACTATCACCATCAGCTCCTCTGCCCTGTACATGCAGGTCTACAAAGTTTCGCAATGTAACAGCGCACTGAATCTGAACAATTCAAGATTGACCATCAGACAGTGAGGCGTAGGCCTAGATTCAGATACCACGGAAAACCTGGCGGAGAACATACGAGACGTTGAACTCATCACGAGAAGAACAAAAGGACATATTCTCCCATGATTCTGTTCACATTCTTTTAGTAACTTTCATACCTCACTGCTAAGCAACGAAACTTTCGTTGTTGTCGTCGGGGAACAGGCAGAACCGCTCGTTGCTTTCCGGGCTCACTTGAACTTTCCATTAATGTGCATCACTTACAAAATATCTTTCGCGTTGGATCCCTGGCAACCAACAATACAGACATACCTTTTTATAATATGGATTTGCGGTTTATACATAAAAGGAACGAATGACCCGGAGCTAGACACGTATAGGAGGCTTTCATCACAAATTCTCTCGGCAAATGGCTTGTTATCGTGTGATTTGACTAAAAACTACCGTGATGATATCGGGCAAAGCCTGCTTAAAAGTGATAAACATGAGTTGGGGGCTTACTGTCTTTGTTGTCCTAGCTACCAAGGTTTTATCTGAAGTCTGTGACGTAACAAATTGACTAGCACCTTTGATGACTTTCAGTGGAGCTGAGAGCCGGACATTCATCAGTTCTTTTCTGACCAAGGAATCAAGGGGGATATGGGCACAGTGCTACAGACCAATAGAAGCGGGAAGACGAGAAGCCTGGGCAACTCACTCTGTAGAACAAAACTAGAAGAGTTTGTAAGTTTTCATCTGCTAAGAATTCGACACCAACCCAACGACTGCAGCGCCACCCAACGTCATTCTTAGCTACGTGAGACGCGATACCGTCCAACGACTGCAGCGCCACCCAACGTCATTCTTAGCTACGTAAGACTCCATACCGTCCCAACGAGTGCAGCCCCTCCATAAAACGTCTTTTTCGGCTCACATCACAATGCCTAGAGAACATGAGTATTAAAGGGCCTCTAGAGGCAGCCAGCATGGCAGGGGAAAACCACGGGGAAAACCCAGGTTGAATACCTCGTACCAGTGATAATTACGTTAAAGTGGCGCCGCCTGGCCGAAGAACCGGTACTGATAGTAGCCTAATGGCGAGCTGCCTCTAGAGGCCCTTTAAACAACGTCGTTATTTGCGGTTACTAGTATATCACCCATAATAAAGTTGTTTACAAATCCGGAAAGATGATCCTCTCATCCACTGTTATCAAGGCCCTGAAATAAGTGGCCGCAAGCGGGCCAAATTTCTTGGTGCCAGCACCGACTATGATGCGGGCTATGATGAAGATGAAGACGGCTGGCTTCATTTGACTACAAGTCCTTCGCTGTGTAACCAAGGAACTGAGCCAAACTAAAGGCTTTGGGCGATAGCAAAACTATCTTTTAATTCCCAAACGTCCATGGCAACATCAGATTTGACAACGCTGGCACTTTTTCGTTGTGTAGGCTGTTACTATAGCTCAAGGCACAGTGCTTGTTCCCAGCTATCTGTACGAGTTTCAGAGCTAGCGGGATCTTAGCTACCGCTCTTTTTCAACATGAAACAAGGCCTGTCGTTTTTCACTTTCCATCCGTCCCCCTAACCCAATAAATCGGATGCTGGGGGTATATTGTAACACTCTAAGCCTTCGTGTTTTCAGCGAAAACAACGTCAGGCTCGAAGCCTTTAACCCGAAAATCCGATGTTAAAAACCAAGTTTGAGGTGCAGCTGCCTCAACCAACCTGTAATGAATTAACAGCAGGCGAATTGATATAGTGCACCGAGTAATAGCTAGACAGCCTGCACAGTTTTTTCCTAAAAAGTGCACTTACGATTCTAATACATGCTAATTGTTTTTCCTGCTCGTATAAAGTGAACATTTGGAGAGAAAGATACCAGCGATTTCGTGTTATGTACGATATCAACGCTTTCGATGCTTCTTTCTGGAGGCGGCGTGATTAGAAACTAGTAGCAACGTAGTCGTTGCACTCCACGCAGAATTGAGTTTAACAGCTCTTGCGAAAACAAATTGAGCTACCAAGCATCGACTGCACTAGCCTTACAGGGTTTGTTCCTATCCTTTGACCAGTTCTTTTCAAGAGGAAATATTGTCCCACAGCGCATACAATCATACATAAATACCATCGACATTAATACCTTACTTCTTCCAGCGTATTTCAATCTATGTCACACCTTTTGTTGTAGAAAGGCAAACAAGTCATTCTGGTCGATATATTTTCCTCATAATGGTTACATACCGACCTTGAAATCGTTAACTTCAGAATACGAAATGAAGCAAAATGAAGGAGACCAGAAAGGCATTTCTTAAACAAGAACAACATGTTCCGTGCATCATCGGGTTAGCTCTGGGCATGAAGAATGCGCCGATGCTGAGTGATGTTGGAGCAGCGACAAAGTGTGAGGGACCGCAGCATCTGCTCGTTCCGCTGGTGCCATCACTTGTCCTGATCTTGACCGTCTTCCTGCCGAGGTCCCCAGTGACAGTACAAGCACCAAGCCATTGTCCTTCTGGGTCGTACAGACATTGGGTTGCACATGTACAATGACTGGCGCCTGCAGTGAACTCCTTGCAGCTACAACCCCTTGCGGCTTAACCCGCCGGCCATAGGACTTTCTTTATTACCTAGTGGTTGGCGCGTTGGCCTATGAGCTAGAAGTTAAGCAACGTAGAGCGCAGTCAGTACGTGGATGGGTGACCGGCATACGGACAACACATCTGACAGATCTTCCCAGGCGAACCTGTCTAGATTGCACTAAGACGCAGCGTGGCGCTAAGAGACTAGAGCACGAGTGATCTGTGTCCGAAGGGGAGATGTGCATTGAACTCCTCCCAGCTACAATACGGCACGGCGTAACCAGCCAGCCAAGGAGGGTTACGCCTAGTGGTTGGCGCGTTGGCCTCTGAGCTATAGCCATTATAGCTCAGAGGCCAACGCGCCAACCACTAGGCGTCTATAGACGTTAAGCAACGTCTACAGACGTTAAGCAACGTAGATCAGCAGCAGGTGACCGACGCGTATACCCCGTAATACAGCGCCAATGAAAGGAGAGCGAGTGGAGACTTCGTTGAAACAGCATTGAACTAATTGGTTGGCAGGAACCACACCGCAAGCCGCACCGGAATCTGGTTTTGGCGTGAACGCGCCTTAAACTTTTCGAAGGGGGCACGGACAAACCACTTCCACGCCTCGAGGAGGTTAATATGCAATTCATCACAAGCGGCCGGACAGTTTACAGTGTGGAATTCCTGGCGTGTTCTCAGCCAATCAGATCGATTCGCCGAATTGTCTGCCACCATAGCGGGATCACAGTGGCAAAATCCGCCGATTGACCTTCAGGTGCTTTGTACCAAAATCATTCGGTGACGATTTACACGAGTCCAACTGCCATAGACTTTCTTCCTTAAGGAGGTCATGCCTTGGCCATTCATTTGTTCCTCTCACAAGATCTCATCAGTACCTCCTTGGCATCCTTACGGAATTTCCGCCCACCGCCCAGAAAGTACACGTAGAAATTCACCGCGAAGTTACTCTGCCACAGCTCTGTTACGACCCAAAAGTCGAACCAGTATCTGTCGGTCATTTCATTGTTAGCAGCAACCACCTCCCAGATCCGCTTTGGGCACGAACAGAACAGATATGCTGTTGAGGTCAGAAGGAGCATCATGGTCAGATTAGCTTCCTTTGCCTGCTTTTGTTGTCCCTTCGATTCCATTTTCTTCCTTTCCACGGCGGCCCGGCGGATGTTCAGGATGATGATGGTGTTTGAGACGGTGAGGATGGTGAAGGGTAGAATGGTGCCCAGAACGAGCATATACATGTTAAACAAAGTAACGGCCCATTTGTAAGGGTCCGGTAAGTCCCTCAATATGGCACCATTTGGTGGATCAGGAAGCTTGTACATATGAAAAGCTTGACTGTGGATCGTGCATTCGACGAAAAATGTTATAACAGTGACTTTGGTTGCTCTGGACGTGGTACAGATAATGGCCGCCTTCATGGGGAAGGTGATGGCGATGGCACGGTCGATGCTCATCTCCGCGAGAAAGAGGCCAGAGCTGATGGCACAGACGTTCTTTGCATACCAGATGTAGCTTGTCAAATAAAAAGATATCAGCTTATTTTAGTCTATGAGGGTAGATAACACCTCTTCCAAGATACAATCGAGAAAAGGAGCGAAACCTTGATATCCTGTACCACCCTGCTCGAAAACAACAAGTGTATACTAAAGGACCTGGACGAATTGCCAGAACACAAGTATTGGTATAATTGAGAAATTTCTGGTGAAAAATAGGCACCACCTGCTTTTCTGAAAAGACAATTTGATATAAAGCACCTACCTGAGAAAGGGGTAGCTGGCTTTGATCGCGTCACCTGGCCAGCCGTGAACGATGAGCATCTTATGAAGGGCCACATTAATAATGACCCCAGTGTCGACCAAAGCCAGGGCAGCCATGTAAATACAGGTGCTGATCCTACGGTTATCCTTTTTGAGGGTGATCAGCAGCGACATGATGTTACCTGGTACACCGAATCCGAAGGTGAACACGAACCACCACTTCTTCAAGAAGTCTGTCATTTTCAGCATCCAAAAAGGTGCTTCGTCTCCTAATGGTGATGTCACCAGAGTGGCGTTTGGGTCGAACCCCAACTGCATCGTGAGTTCGAATGTTAACCTTCTGTATCGCGACTGTGTTGACCGTGATAATAGTAACTCTGCCCAATGTTTGTCAGAAGAATGGAATCGGACTGGAGTCACTCCAAGTCTAAAGCATTCTTCTTTCAATACGAGGGGCGAAGCGGATCTTGGGTTTTATCTACCATACACTGAAACCGGATACATACTGTGCATTGAACTGTCTCAGCTTGCAGCGTCAAGGCGGAAGTAAAAAAAAAACATAAATGGTGATTTTTCACAGGTCGGGTTATACGTCCTGTTGCCTTCTAATATAAGTGAGTCGAGAATTGAATTTCAAGACAACTGAAGGTTTTACACTGATGAAGAAGTTGTGGTGTGTTCAAACAGCCTGGAGGAGTGGATTCACAAACAGGCCTAAAACGATTTGCGGAAGCCCTACTGCAAAGGATTTGTGGGACTTCAACCACTGAGTAGACCCTGGCGGCCCTCCTACTGCCACGAAATCTGAACTTACAGCAAACGATGCGAATGGCTTTTTATTGTGCGATTTAGTTACAAACTGCGATGGTAATACTGGACATAGCTGACTTAGAAGCCTGAGTTGGGACCTTGAGATGGCTACTTCACTTTCCTTGAATTGGGGCTTCGGCCTTGATGGTAAAGGCCAATAACAACACGCAGCATCAATCTCACTCGTACCATCACTTACTATGATGGCTCGGGTCTCCAGTGAGAGTACACGTGTCGAGCCGTTGTCCTTCTTGGTTGAAGTAAAGACATTGGGCAACACATGTACCATGTCTGGCGCCAGTCATGTGCAGCTTTCTGTGCCTAGTACGGACGTGAAGGTAACCAAGCCTGTTCACAAACACGGCGCTACCATAAATGCGAAAACGACAAAACTTTATATTCAAACCCTTAGAGTCTTTAGGAACTCTGTACAAGGAATTTTGACACAAAATACATCGAGCGTAAACCTCCGGACAGGATAAATAATCAAAACACCAAAGAATGTGGCTTGCATCCACATCATCTTTCACCACTAGAGGATGTGAACACAAACATTTCCTATTATATTAGCGTTTCCAAGACAAACACACGTATTCTCCATCAAAACACATCCTTCCTGAAGCGTTCGTTATCGATGAAAAACCAACCCTGTCTTCACCCAAGCTTGATGTGTCCAGCGTACAAAAGTCAATCATCCCACTCCGATGTACTTCATCATTTCCGCATACCAACGTCGGACGATTGCTCTTTTTCATTGCTACGAATGTCCCTGATACCTACTGCCACAGACTGTGTCTTCCTTAAGGAGGACATGCCTTGGCCATCTACTTGTTCCCCTTACAACATCTCATCAATACCTCCTTCGCATCGTTACGGAATTTCCGGCCACCGCCCAGAAAGTACACATAGAAATTCACCGCAAAGTTACTCTGCCACAGCTCTGTTACAACCCAAAAGTCAAACCGGTATCTGTCGGTCATTTCAGTGTTAGCGGAAACCACCTCCCAGATCCGCTTTGGGCACGAACACAACAGATACGCTGTTGAGGTCAGAAGGAGCATCATGGTCAGATTAGGTTTCTTTGCCTGCTTTTGCTGTCCCTTCGACTCCATTTTCTTTCTTTCCACGGCGGCCCGACGGATGTTTAGGATGATGATGGTGTTTGAGACGGTGAGGATGGTGAAGGGTAGAATGGTGCCCAGAACGAGCATATACATGATGAACAAAGTAACGGCCCATTTATAAGGGTCGGGTAATTCCCTCAATAGGGCGCCAGTTGGTGGATCAGGAAGCTTGTACATGTGAAAAGCTTGGCTCTGGATCGTGCATCCGATGAGAAACGTTATAACAGTGACTTTGGTAGCTCTAGACGAGGTACAGATGGTGGCCGCCTTCATGGGGAAGGTGATGGCGATGGCACGGTCGATGCTCATCTCGGCGAGAAAGAGGCCAGAGCTGATGGCGCAGACGTTCGTTGCATACCAGATGTAGCTGTCGAAACAAAAAGATTTCAGTCTATGAGGGCAGAGAACACCTCTTCCAAGATACAAACGAGAAAAGGAGTGAAACCTTGACATCCTGTACCACTCTGCTCGA
Source organism: Notospermus geniculatus (assembly GCA_002633025.1). NCBI lineage: Eukaryota > Metazoa > Nemertea > Pilidiophora > Heteronemertea > Lineidae > Notospermus > Notospermus geniculatus. The sequence continues at coordinate 101,569 of NMRB01001129.1, read as the reverse complement.
AAACCACAATTGTATACTGAGGACGAATTGCCAGAACACAAGTATTGGTAATTGAGAAATTTCCCGTGAAAAATAGGCACCACCTGCTTTTCTGAAAAGACAATTCGACATAAAACACCTACCTGAGAAAAGGGTAGCTGGCTTTGATCGCGTCACCTGCTGGCCAGCCATGAACGATGAGCATCTTATGAAGGGCCACATTAATAATGACCACAGTGTCGACCAGAGCCAGGGCAGCCATGTAAATACAGGTGCTGATCCTACGGTTATCCTTTTTGAGGGTGATCAGCAGCGACATGATGTTACCTGGTACACCGAATCCAAAGGTGAACACTATCCACCACTCCTTCACGAAGTCTGTCATTTTCAGCATCCAAAAAGGTGCTTCGCCTCCTAATGGTGATGTCACCAGAGTGGCGTTTGGGTCAAACCCCAACTGCATCGTGAGTTCGAATGTTAACCTTCTGTATCGCGACTGTGTTGACCTTGATAACGTTTGTCAGAAGAATGGAATCGGACTGGAGTCACTCCAAGTCTAAAGCATTCTTCTTTCAATACGAGGGGTGAAGCGGATCTTGGGTTTTATTTGCCATGCACTGAAACCGGNTACCTCCTTGGCATCCTTACGGAATTTCCGCCCACCGCCCAGAAAGTACACGTAGAAATTCACCGCGAAGTTACTCTGCCACAGCTCTGTTACGACCCAAAAGTCGAACCAGTATCTGTCGGTCATTTCATTGTTAGCGGCAACCACCTCCCAGATCCGCTTTGGGCACGAACAGAACAGATACGCTGTTGAGGTCAGAAGGAGCATCATGGTCAGATTAGCTTCCTTTGCCTGCTTTTGCTGTCCCTTTGATTCCATTTTCTTCCTTTCCACGGCGGCCCGGCGGATGTTCAGGATGATGATGGTGTTTGAGACGGTGAGGATGGTGAAGGGTAGAATGGTGCCCAGAACGAGCATATACATGTTAAACAAAGTAACGGCCCACTTGTAAGGGTCCGGTAAGTCCCTCAATATGGCACCATTTGGTGGATCAGGAAGCTTGTACATATGAAAAGCTTGACTGTGGATCGTGCATTCGACGAGAAACGTTATAACAGTGACTTTTGTTGCTCTGGACGTGGTACAGATGGTGGCCGCCTTCATGGGGAAGGTGATGGCGATGGCACGGTCGATGCTCATCTCGGCGAGAAAGAGGCCTGAGCTGATGGCGCAGACGTTGCTTGCATACCAGATATAGCTTGTGAAATAAAAAGATATCAGCTTATTTCAGCCTATGAGGGTAGATAACGCCTCTTCCAAGATACAATCGAGAAAAGGAGCGAAACCTTGATATCCTGTACCACCCTGCTCGAAAACAACAAGTGTATACCGAGGACAAATTGCCAGAGCACAAATATTGGTAGTTGAGAAATTTCTCGTGAAAAATAGGCACCACCTGCTTTTCTGAAAAGACAATTTGATATAAAGCACCTACCTAAGAAAGGGGTAGCTGGCTTTGATTGCCTCACCTGGCCAACCGTGAACGATGAGCATCTTATGAAGGGCCACGTTAATAATGACCCCTGTGTCGACCAGAGCCAGGGCAGCCATGTAAATACAGGTGCTGATCCTACGGTTATCCTTTTTGAGGGTGATCAGCAGCGACATGATGTTACCTGGTACACCGAATCCGAAGGTGAACACGAACCACCACTTCTTCAAGAAGTCTGTCATTTTCAGCATCCAAAAAGGTGCTTCGTCTCCTAATGGTGATGTCACCAGAGTGGCGTTTGGGTCAAACCCCAACTGCATCGTCATTCAAGTGTTAGCCTTCTGTATCGTGACGGTGTTGACCGTGATAATAGCAACTCTGCCAACTGTTTGTCAGAAGAATGGATTCGAACTGGAGTCACTCCAAGTCTAAAGCATTCTTCTTTCAATACGAGGGGTGAAGCGGATCTTGGGTTTTATCTGCCATGCATTGAAACCGGATACATACTGTGCATTGAACTGTCTCAGCTTGCAGCGTCAAGCAAGGCGGAACTCAAAAAAAAATCATAAATGGTTATTTTTCACAGGTCGGGTTATACGTCCTGCATGTCGCCTTCTAAGTGAGTCGAGTATTGAATTTCAAGACAACTGAAGCTTTTGCACTGATAAAGAAGTTGCGGTGTGCTCAAACAGCCTGGAGGAGTGGGTTCACGAACAGGCCTAAAACAATGTTGGAAGCCCTACTGCAAAGGATTTCTGGGACTTCAACCACTGAGTAGACCCTGGCGGCCCTCCCACTGCCACGAAATCTGAACTTACAGCAAACGATGGAAATGGCTTTTTATTGTGCGATTTAGTTACAAACTGCGATGGTAATACTGGACATAGCTGACTTAGAAGCCTGAGTTGGGAGCTTGAGATGGCTACTTCACTTTCCTTGAATTGGGGCTTCGGCCTTGATGGAATCGCCAATAACAACACGCAGCATCAATCTCACTCGTACCATCACTTACTATGATGGCTCAGGTCTCCAGCGAGAGTACACGTGTCGAGCCGTTGTCCTTCTTGGTTGAAGTACAGACATTGGGCAACACATGTACCATGTCTGGCGCCAGTCATGTGCAGCTTTCTGTGCCTAGTACGGACGTGAAGGCAGCCAAGCCTGTTCACAAACACGGCGCTACCATAAATGCGAAAACGACAAAACTTTATATTCAAACCCTTAGAGTCTTTAGGAACTCTGTACAATGAATTTTGACGCAAAGTATGCCTACATCGAGCGTAAACCTCTGGAGAGGATAAATCATCAAAACATCAAAGAATGTGGCTTGCATCCACATCATCTTTTCCCACTAGAGGATGTGAACACAAACACTTCTTATTATATTTAGCGTTTCCAAGACAAACACAGGTCTTCTCCATCAAAACACATCCTTCCTGAAGCGATCGTTATCGATGACAAGAGCAACGCAGAGCGTGGCATATGCCCCCGACTGGTATGTTGTTTGTGGGCGAAGAAATCTGAAATTAATTGACGGAAACTTGATTTCAAGATGGCCACCATAGCCGCCATCTTGGATGGGCGGCAGAGCTGGTCATCGAAAGGAACCTTCCCTTCATAGATGCAAACCCTCACAAAAAAATTCAGGTTGATTGTGCAAAGCGTTCTCATGTTAATCAATGGAAGCCAATTTCAAGATGGCCACCATAGCCGCCATCTTGGATGGGTGGCGGAGCTGGTCGTCGAAAGGAACCGTCCCCTTAAGGGCTCCGCACACTGGCGACTAAAATAGGGGCGACTACCGATGCGACTAGTACGTCGCCTGCAATAATTACCTTTGAGGTCGACCAGTGATGTTATCCACGACATCACTGATCTTCCAAAGAAGCATTTGTCGCAAACGAGTCAACAAAAACCAAAAAAACTAAAAATATGTTCAGTCGCCTCTGTGGTCGCAAGGGTGGTNTCCCAATGCCACGAAATCGGAACTTACAGCAAACGGCGCAAATGGCTTTTTATTGTCGATTTGGTTTAAAACTGCGATGGCAATACTGGACAAAGTTTACTTAAAAGAGATAAGCATGAGTCGAGTTGGGAGCTTGAGATGGCTTCTTAACTTTACTTGGAGCCAATAATGCTTCGGCTTCGGCCTTGATGGAAAAAGCCAATGACAACACGCAGCATCAATCTCACTCGTACCATCACTTACTATGATGACTCAGGTCTCCTGTGCGAGTACAGGTGTCGAGCCGTTGTCCTTCTTGGTTTAAGTACAGACATTGGGCAACACATGTACCGTGTCTGGCGCCAGTCGTGTGCAGCTTTCTGTGCCTAGTACAGACGCGAAGGCAACAGAGCCTGTTCACAAACACGGCACTACCATAAATGCGAAAACGACAAAACTTTATATTCAAACCCTTAGAGTCTTTAGGAACTCTATACAAGGAATTTTGACACAAAATACATCGAGCGTAAACCTCTAGACAAGATCAAAACATCAACGAATGTGGCTTGCATCCACATCATCTTTTCCCACTAGAGGATGTGAACACAAACATTTCCTATTATATTAGCGTTTCCAAGACAAACACACGTATTCTCCATCAAAACACATCCTTCCTGAAGCGATCGTTATCGATGAAAAACCAATCCTGTCTTCACCCAAGCTGGATGTGTCCCGCGTACAAAAATCAATCATCCCACTCCGATGTACTTCATCATTTCCGCATACCAACGTCGGACGATTGCTCTTTTTCATTGCTACGAATGTCCCTAATACCTACTGCCACAGACTGTGTCTTCCTTAGGAGGACATGCCTTGGCCATCTACTTGTTCCCCTTACAACATCTCATCAATACCTCCTTCGCATCGTTGCGGAATTTCCGCCCACCACCGAGGAAGTACACATAGAAATTTACCGCAAAGTTACTCTGCCACAGCTCTGTTACAACCCAAAAGTCAAACCGGTATCTGTCGGTCATTTCAGTGTTAGCGGAAACCACCTCCCAGATCCGCTTTGGGCACGAACACAACAGATACGCTGTTGAGGTCAGAAGGAGCATCATGGTCAGATTAGGTTTCTTTGCCTGCNACCTGCTGGCCAGCCATGAACGATGAGCATCTTATGAAGGGCCACATTAATAATGACCACAGTGTCGACCAGAGCCAGGGCAGCCATGTAAATACAGGTGCTGATCCTACGGTTATCCTTTTTGAGGGTGATCAGCAGCGACATGATGTTACCTGGTACACCGAATCCAAAGGTGAACACGATCCACCACTCCTTCACGAAGTCTGTCATTTTCAGCATCCAAAAAGGTGCTTCGCCTCCTAATGGTGATGTCACCAGAGTGGCGTTTGGGTCAAACCCCAACTGCATCGTGAGTTCGAATGTTAACCTTCTGTATCGCGACTGTGTTGACCTTGATAACGTTTGTCAGAAGAATGGAATCGGACTGGAGTCACTCCAAGTCTAAAGCATTCTTCTTTCAATACGAGGGGTGAAGCGGATCTTGGGTTTTATTTGCCATGCACTGAAACCGGATACACACTGTGCATTGAACTGTCTCAGCTTGCAGCATCAAAAGGCACCAACTCGAAAAAAAAATCATAAACGGTAATTTTTCACAGCTCAGGTTTACGTTCTGTTGCCTTCTAATATAAGCGAGTCGAGAATTGAATTTCAAACAACTAGAGCTTTTGCGGTGTGCTCAAACAGCCTTGAGGAGTGGGTTCACGAACAGGCCTAAAACGATTTGCGGAAGCCCTACTCCAAAGGATTTGTGGGACTTCAATCGCTGAGTATACCCTGGAGGCCCTCCCAATGCCACGAAATCGGAACTTACAGCAAACGGCGCAAATGGCTTTTTATTGTCGATTTGGTTAAAAACTGCGATGGCAATACTGGACAAAGTTTACTTAAAAGGGATAAGCATGAGTTGGGAGCTTGAGATGGCCTCTCAACTTTCCTTGGAGCCAATAATGCTTCGGCTTCGGCCTTGATGGAAAAGGCCAATAACAACACGCAGCATCAATCTCACACGTACCATCACTTACTATGATGGCTCAGGTCTCCAGTGTGAGAGTACAGTGCCATGCCGTTGTCCTTCTTGGTTGAAGTACAGACATTGGGCCGCACATGTACCATGTCTGGCGTCAGTCATGGTTTGTTGACGTGCAGCGTAGAATGGACGCGAAGGCAACAAAGCCTGTTCATAAACATAGTGTGCTACCATAAAAATCAAAAACGACAAAACTTTATATTCAAACCCTAAGAGTCTTTAGAAAATCTGTTCGAGGAATTTTGACACAAAATACATCGAGCGTAAACCTCTAGACAAGATCAAAACACCAAAGAATGTGGCTTGCATCCACATTATCTTTCACCACTAGAGGATACGGACACAAACGTTTCGTAGGCCTATTATATCAGCGTTTCCAAGACAAACACAGGTCTTCGCCATCAAAACACATCCTTCCTGAAGCGATCGTTATCAATGAAAAACCAATCCTGTCTTCAGCCAAACTGGATGTNACGGTAATTTTTCACAGCTCAGGTTTACGTTCTGTAGCCTTCTAATATAAGCGAGTCGAGAATTGAATTTCAAACAACTGGAGCTTTTGCGGTGTGCTCAAACAGCCTTGAGGAGTGGGTTCACGAACAGGCCTAAAACGATTTGCGGAAGCCCTACTCCAAAGGATTTGTGGGACTTCAATCGCTGAGTATACCCTGGAGGCCCTCCACGAAATCGGAACTTACAGCAAACGGCGCAAATGACTTTTTATTGTCGATTTGGTTAAAAACTGCGATGGCAATACTGGACAAAGTTTACTTAAAAGAGATAAGCATGAGTCGAGTTGGGAGCTTGAGATGGCTTCTTAACTTACTTGGAGCCAATAATGCTTCGGCTTCGGCCTTGATGGAAAAAGCCAATGACAACACGCAGCATCAATCTCACTCGTACCATCACTATGATGACTCAGGTCTCCTGTGCGAGTACAGGTGTCGAGCCGTTGTCCTTCTTGGTTTAAGTACAGACATTGGGCCGCACATGTACCATGTCTGGCGCCAGTCATGGTTTGTTGACGTGCAGCGTAGAATGGACGCGAAGGCAACAAAGCCTGTTCATAAACATAGTGTGCTACCATAAAAATCAAAAACGACAAAACTTTATATTCAAACCCTAAGAGTCTTTAGAAAATCTGCTCGAGGAATTTTGACACAAAATGCATCGAGTGTAAACCTCTAGACAAGGTAAATCATCAAAACACCAAAGAATGTGGCTTGCATCCACATCATGTTTCACAACTAGAGGATACGAACACAAACATTTCATATTTTATTAGCGTTTCCAAGACAAACACAGGTCTTCTCCATCAAAACACATCCTTCCTGAAGCGATCGTTATCGATGAAAAACCAATCCTGTCTTCACCCAAACTTGATGTGTCCCGCGTACAAAAATCAATCATCCCACTCCGATGTACTTCATCATTTCCGCACACCAACGTCGGACGATTGCTCTTTTTCATTGCTACGAATGTCCCTGATACCTACTGCCACAGACTGTGATTTCTTTAAAGGGGGCGACTACCGATGCGACTACTACGTCACCTGCGATAATTACCTTTGAGGTCGATCAGTGATGTCATCCACGACATCACTGATGTTCCAAGGAAGCATTTGTCGCAAAGGAGTCAACAAAAACTAAAAATACGTTCAGTCGCTGCTGTGGTCACAAGGCCAGTCGCCTAGAAAATCGCTCGAAAAATCGCAAGTGTGCGCCATGCTGTAAGGAGGACATACCGCCTTGGCCACCTACTTGTTCCCCTTACAACATCTTATCAATACCTCCTTCGCATCGTTACGGAATTTCCGCCCACCGCCCAGAAAGTACACATAGAAATTTACCGCAAAGTTACTCTGCCACAGCTCTGTAACAATCCAAAACTCAAGCCAAAAGCGTGCAAACCAATAAGGTTTGTTCATATCGTACTGAGCTGCGGCCACGGTCTCCCAGATCCGCTTTGGGCACGAACAGAACAGATACGCTGTTGAGGTCAGAAGGAGCATCATGGTCAGATTAGCTTCCTTTGCCTGCTTTTGCTGTCCCTTTGATTCCATTTTCTTCCTTTCCACGGCGGCCCGGCGGATGTTCAGGATGATGATGGTGTTTGAGACGGTGAGGATGGTGAAGGGTAGAATGGTGCCCAGAACGAGCATATACATGTTAAACAAAGTAACGGCCCACTTGTAAGGGTCCGGTAAGTCCCTCAATATGGCACCATTTGGTGGATCAGGAAGCTTATACAGTCGAACCTCTCTATTAAGGACACCTCTGGGACTGACAAATGCTGTCCTTAATTGAGAGGTGTCCTGATTATAGAGGTCAAAATGAATAGATATGGTCAATTTGGGACTGAACTTCGGTGTCCTTAATTGAGAGGTGTCCTCCTGGCAGAGGTGTCCGCTAAGGGAGGTTCCACTGTACATATGAAAAGCTTGACTGTGGACCGTGCATTCGACGAGAAACGTTATAACAGTGACTTTGGTTGCTCTGGAGGTGGTACAGATGGTGGCCGCCTTCATGGGGAAGGTGATGGCGATGGCACGGTCGATGCTCATCTCGGCGAGAAAGAGGCCTGAACTGATGGCAAACACGTTGTTGGCATACCAGATGTAGCTGGTGAAACAAAAAGATATCAGCTTTTATCTATCTGTCTACGGGGGCACAGGAGATCTCTTCTAAGACACAAACGAGAGAAAGGAGGGAACCCTCGCTAGGATATCTTGTACCAGGACACCACTCTGTTCGAAAACCGCCAGTTAGACAAAAGACAAATCGCCAGAACACAAGTAATCGAGAAATCTCTTGTACAAATAGATACCACTGACTAATCTGATAACACCTACCTAAGAAAAGGGTAGCTAGATTTAATGCCCTCCCCTGGCCAGCCATGAATGATGAGGGTCTTATGAAGGGCCACATTAATAATGACCCCCGAGTCGACCAGAGCCAGGGCAGCCATGTAAATACAGGTGCTGATCCTACGGTTATCCTTCTTGAGGGTGATCAGAAGCGACATGATGTTACCCGGGATGCCGAACCCGAAGGTCAAGACGAACCACCACTTGTTTACGTAGTCCGTCCACCTCAACATCCAATCAGGTACTTCGCTTTCTTCAGCTGACGTTACCAGAGTGGCGTTTGGGTCGAACACAAACTGCATCGTGAGTCTGAACACTAGCCTTCTGTATCGGGACAGTGTTGACCCTGATTGTACTGGCCAACTTTATCAAAAGAATGAAACCTAGAATCACTCCAAGACCTTAGAGGAACTCGGCTGTCGGCCCTATCCACCCTGCGTTTCTTTTCGAAAGGACAAGCTGTACGGTATTGGAGCAAATCGAGTCACCGAGCAGATCTCCCACTCATTAGTGCACTGGTTGAAGGCCGAGGACAATGACTTCTATTTGTAGTAGAGAAAAATGATCCATCAACGAAATACTTCCAGGAGTTTAATATTACGAGGGGCACAGTTTATACTGGGGTGTCTTCTGTCATGCATTGAAACCGGATAAACACTCTGCACTGAACTGTCACAGCAGCAGCGTTGAGGCGCCAAGTAAAAAACCTCACACGTGGTAATCTAAAAAAGGTCGGGTTATATGTGACGTTGCCTTCGAGATGAACAAGTCTAGTCTTGAATTACAAGAAAGCTGAAGCTTTCTCGCTGATAAAAATTGTGATCATGAAGTACATTCAACGTATAATAGAAGCCTGGGGAGGGTTTCACGTACAGGCATAAAGCAATATGTCACTGCCCAGGATTTCTGGGAGCGAATACGTCAATGATGTATCGGTTGGAGGCCCCTCTCCCACTGCCACGAAGTTTGACCACAACTTCGCATCTTAGTGCCTGTTGGAGTAGGAACTTTTTCCGGCGTAGGCTGGTGTGAGCCTGGGGAGGTGCACTTTTTCGGAGGTGCACAACTCCTCCTGCAGCTAATTTCACAGTAAACTGAAGAGTAACAAAGGTGTGCTGGAGGGTCTGGGGGGCCTCCCGAGAAAATTTTGGAATCTAGATGCTCTGAAACGTGATTTCAGTGCTATTCTTAGCAAAAAATTACACGATTACAAGTTCGATTTTTTTCTGCTTGCCCACAGTGGAACTCTCTTACTGCTGTGGGGAGGTGCACGTGCACCCCTCCCAGCCAACGCCATGCCGGCACTGCCCTGCGCACAGCTCGCTCTCTCAGTGACTGATATTTGTCACGAAGAGAGTAACAGAACAAGTTGCGGGACTGACACCAATGTTTAAAACAGCTGATGAACCTAGAAAGTTTTCACAATACTGGATGAGAAGTACATGAACACAAATGTACCTGTACATGTATGCGATGTTTACGTCAGCAGTAGTCGACTGATGTCACTAATTCTCTTTCATTGCACGTCACCATGCAAAGGCCTTATCTAGTTCCCTATAGAGGTGCATGGTCAACGCAAAAGAGAAATTCTCCTATAGTAGCGTCGATCCTCGTTTGGCTTAGCTGAATTTTGCACACCGACGCAGAAACGACCACAACCGAAAGTACGATCGAGTATCTAAGATCACGGGTGTGAGGTTTCACCGACATCAAGTGAACAGACGTATCGGGTGATGCAGGAGTGTGAAGAAAGGATATCCGGACAGCACATGCAACGAACCACAGTCCCTCTGTGAGAGAACAGACAGCAGTTCGTGCATGTGCAAGGTCCAGCATCGACGATCTAGACACTTAATTTCCGTTTGGAAATTTTCCGTTTCCGCTGCCTCAGTTAGGGCCTACCAATGACTAATACCTGCAACGCTGGCTCAGTGTTTGTTGCCAGGACCAGAAGGACGCAGCAGGTGTTAATCTTTGGTGGCCCAATTTGCCGAAACGTCATTTAATCTTCCAATGTACTAATTCATTTGTCCAGAAAAAGAGGCTTGGCAGATAACGGCCATCGACTATCGGTAGGCCCTCTTGGTGCTTGCTGCACACCTCTGAGAATTACCCTAAATTGTCGCCCGACACCAATGGGCTACATCTGAGTGCCTCTTCTCAAACCATCACCTTCTCGTCGTCATAACGACGAATTTGACACCTCGACCGTTTGCATTCTCGGAATGGGAAAGATCTCAACGTCGGCTGGCATGTCAAGGGAGGAAAAAACAGAGTGTATAGTTTTTGATAAGCTAAATCGCTGGAATTCAGCGATTCCAGGATGTTCTGAGCAGGACCAGATGTAAATTTCGTCCAGACAGTACCCAAAGACATTGCCTGGTTGCTTGAGTTTCGACAATTCTATCATTCTTCCAGCATGTTGAATAGCATCGGTGGCTCGCGTTTTGCCCTTTCATTGCAGACCAAGTGATATGTTGCCTCGCAGAGAAACCAAATATTACAAGAAGTACATGCAGTTTACAATGGATATTATTGTGGTGAAGAGTAATCGCTGTTCAACGCAGTTGCTGCCGTCGTGTACTTAGAAGTGTCAAGTTCTTGATACAGAAGATTTTGTCGAGTAGATGTATTATCTGATGGCCGCGACGTTATTTACTTTCAACAACATCTCATCAAAACCTCTCGTGCATCGTTGCGGAACTTCCGCCCACCGCCAAGAAAATACACATAGAAATTCACCGCGAAATTGCTATTCCACAACTCAGTGAAAACCCAAAACTCGAACCAGTAGCGTGTGAACCAGTACTTTTTGCCTAAATTGTAGTTGGCCGTGGCAATGGTTTCCCAGATGCGTCTTGGGCAGGAACAGAACAAGTATGCCGTGGAGGTTAAGAGCAGTATCTTCGTCAGATTTGCCTCCTTGGCCGGCTTTTTCTCCCTGCCTGACTCTAGCTTCTTCCTCTTCACAGCCGCCTGACGGATACTCACAATGATCATCGTGTTGGTGACCATAAGAACAGTGAAGGGTAGTACAGTGCCTAAAACTAGCATGTAGGCATTAAACAAAGTGGTTGCCCATTCCAAATGTGCGGGTAACACCCGTAATATGGAGCCGTTCGGTGGCTCAGGAAGCTCGTACATGTGGAAAGCCTGACTGTGGATCGTACATTCAATCAGGAAGGTTGCTATTGTGATCTTGGTTGCTCTGGACGTGGTACAGATGGTGGCCGCCTTCATGGGGAAGGTGATGGCGATGGCACGGTCGATACTCATCTCGGCGAGAAAGAGGCCTGAGCTGATTCCCAGGGTTTGGCAGGAGAACCAAATGTAACTGAAGAGAAGGNTCAGCGTATCGCTACATAATGTACCCATCTACGTTCACAGTCACTAAAAACGTGAACCAACCGTCCGGTATATTCCATCTGGACATTAGGTACATATTTCCTATGAGTCCAGTTCTATTGATTGACCCGTGACAAGTCTTTGGCTAGCTTCGCTGTTGGCCGCTACGCGGCGCGTTGGGCCCTTGCGTCGAGTCCACGATAGGCTACAGTCCACCTTCGCTGGGTCTTTTACTTGCCCTGGAAAGACACTTGGGTACAAGGGACCACGGCTTTTTAGTCCCGTCGGTCGGACCCTCACTATTTCACAATTTGTGTACCTTCGCAGAGAGTCGAACTCGCACTGACCCACTGCAGTCAAGCGCGCTAACCACTCGACCACCGGGCTTGCATGGTTTCATGCCTTTTATGATTTCAAGGATATCCGGAGCAAGTTTGTCTCCATTCAGTCCCCACAGGTACCGGTAGGCAAATGTATCAAACGACACGAGTCGTGAAAAAGCTGTACGTAGGCTGCTCCGCTGACTCCACATGGAGGATATAAACTGAGAGACCAAATTAGCCAGTGAGGCCTACTGGATGTTTCAAGAAACAACGACCCTTAAACAATGCACGAAGAATATCGCCATCATTGCTTATTGGTCATTTCTCTACTAAACCACCTTGTAGGATGGGAACCAGGGTCGGATCCAGGGGGGGGGCGTACGCCCCCCCCCCCCCTATTTTTGGCAGACCAGTGATTTTTTTTTAGGAAGAAAGCTTCACTCACATAAAAATTTGAGTTTTTTGCTCTCAGATGCCAGGAAAATGCATCTAAAAGCACTTAAATTGTGAAATTTTTCGGGGGGAGGACCCCCAGACCCCCCCTTTCAGCTTCGCGCTCTCGGTGCTCTCCACCTCTGTCGAGCTACGCCCCCCCCTTTCTGGCGACCCTGGATCCGACCCTGGGAACGACCCGATATGATGTCTAATAATAAGTTACATCCTTGCAGAACGTAAGGAAGGAAAGCTGATAGACGTCTTTCCGCAAACCCTATTTCTTCGACAGTTTGAAAACTCAGTATGGGATATCAACAAGCATTAATGGTCCCATGTTTGGCGTACACCTATTCTCTAAGTACATCAAACTAGGACAATTAATCTCCACGATTCCTTCCTTCTTAACAAAAGAAAAATAACCTCTTCTTTTCAACAACATCTCTTCAAAACCTCTCTTGCATCGTTACGAAACTTTCGACCACCGCCGAGAAAATAAACGTAGAAGTTCACCGCAAAGTTCGAATGCCACAACTCAGTTACGATCCAAAACTCAAGCCAGTAGCGAGCAAACCAGTACGGGTCGTCCATATTATACTGTGCTCCGGCCACGGTCTCCCAGATTCGTTTTGGGCACGAACAAAACAGATACGCTGTTGAGGTCAGAAGGAGCATCATGGTCAGATTAGGTTCCTTTGCCTGCTTTTGCTGTCCCTTTGATTCCATTTTCTTTCTTTCCACGGCGGCCCGGCGGATGTTCAGGATGATGATGGTGTTTGAGATGGTGAGGATGGTGAAGGGTAGAATGGTGCCCAGAACGAGCATATACATGTTGAACAAAGTAACGGCCCATTCCAAATGTGCGGGTAACACCCGCAGCATGGAGCCGTTCGGTGGCTCAGGAAGCTCGTACATGTGGAAAGCCTGACTGTGGATCGTACATTCAATCAGGAACGTTGCTATTGTGATCTTGGTTGCTCTGGACGTGGTACAGATGGTGGCCGCCTTCATGGGGAAGGTGATGGCGATGGCACGGTCGATGCTCATCTCGGCGAGAAAGAGGCCAGAGCTGATGGCGCACACGTTATTTGCATACCAGATATAACTAGTGTAAGAAAGAAAATATTATACCCAAATCCATGGATTTGAGGTGTCCGCAGGACTTCGTTTACGTACGCAACAAAAACACAACAAACTCTCCGCTCAAAATCAATTCATCGTGGACCCCCAAAACATGCTGACCAGATGACGCCAGTGTTCTGACTGCATGCCGACATCCATTCAGCAATTATCGAGAGGACGACTCGAAATATAAAGACCATTGGCTTCCTCGGGACTGTCCAGTGTCATTGACCGAGGGATGATCCAGTTGTAATAACGTTGGTCATTATACTCTAGTACCATAGCCCATTTAAGTTCTAGTACCATACCCCATTGAGTTCTACTATAGCCCATTTAGTTCCACTAACCACAGCCCATCTACTATAGCCCATTTAGTTCCACTAACCACAGCCCATTGCGTTCTACTGCAATAGCCCATTGAGATCTATTACCAACGACAATTGAGCTCTTGCACGGATCCGTCCAGTTGCTTCAAGACGCAATGTCGACCTGTAAGCCCCTTATGTTGCAAAAATCAAGCATATTTGGCTCCATTTCGGTGTCCACCAACCTACTAGTACACAAACCTCGTGAACTAGAACGATTGACCACCAGTATATACCCCTTCAGCCTTACCAAAAAAGTATTACTCCTCCTCTTCAACAACATCTTGTCAAAACCTCTTTTGCATCGTTACGAAACTTTCGACCACCGCCGAGGAAATAAACGTAGAAGTTCACCGCGAAGTTTGAGTACCACAAATAAGTTACGACCCAAAACTCAAGCCAGTAGCGGGCCAACCAGTACTGGTTGGTTAAATCATACTGTGCTCCAGCCACTGTCTCCCAGATCCGCTTCGGGCACGAACAGAACAGATATGCTGTTGAGGTCAGAAGGAGCATCATGGTCAGATTAGGTTCCTTTGCCTGCTTTTGTTGTCCCTTCGATTTCATTTTCTTTCTTTTCACAGTGGCCCGGCGGATGTTCAGGATGATGATGGTGTTTGAGACGGTTAGGATGGTGAAGGGTAGAATGGTACCCAGGATTAGCATATACATGTAGAACAAAGTAACAGCCCATTTGAAAGGGCCGGGTAAGTCCCTCACAATGGCGCCATTTGGTGGATCAGGAAGCTTGTACAAGTGAAGGTCTTGGCTCTGGATCGTGCATTCGACAAGAAACGTTATAACAGTGACCTTGGTTGCTCTAGACGAGGTACAGATGGTGGCCGCCTTCATCGGGAAGGTGATGGCGATGGCACGGTCGATGCTCATCTCCGCGAGAAAGAGTCCAGAGCTGATCGCACATACATTGCTTACGTACCAGAGGAAGCTTGCACGAGAAAGAAAACATTGTAGACAAACAACACTACCCGTTCACACAGTCCGCCATTTTGACAAACATTTTGAAATTGATCCTATAAACGACATTTGCGAACACAACAAACCCTGCGCTCAAAACGGTACTTCATCATGGATCCCCCAAAACACGCTGAATAGATGACGTCAGTGTTCTCACTGTGCATGCCGACATCTATTAAGCGATAATTTGGGGCACGATCCGATTGACCATTCACTTTCACAGATCATGGAAAATGTGACCGTGACACACCTCTCACTAGAAGGGTCCAGACTGGCCAAATTTTAACTACCTATTCAGCCGGCTACTTTGGACACTTGCAGTGACGGATGTACAGTGGGCGTTGCTCACAACTGAGTCTCCCACCATTGACCATAGATTTATAACCATTTATTTTAATAACGGGGGATTAGCATAGATCACCGAAACCAGTACACTTTGTCCATTGAGTTCTATTACCACAGCCAACTGAGTTGGTTTACCATAAACCACAGTTATATTACCATTGAACACCGAAATCCTTCACAATGGATCAATAGGCCTTTTTACACGGTGCGGGTTCGAGGGAACCTATACCTCCACCCTCTTTGGATGGATCGCTTTTACACGGTGCGGGTTTGGTAACCGGCCTCAATCTAGTTCGAGGTCGGTTCTTCGAATGCGTGCCACTAGATGGCATGTATCAACATTTACAGTTATCATAAGTACAAAATATCCCGGAAATCGATAAACTACGCCTCTAACAGCATAAGCAGTGCTTGAGAAATCTCGCGCGTGATTTCTTCACAGGTAACTTACAGCAAGTACGCCAGTGATGTCACTCAGGTAGCGTGCTCTATCCCGCCCGAGGCCGGTGGAGGTCGGTTTGCTTTTACACGAGAGAATAACTGGCCTGCACCTACCTCCACCTTCTCGAGACTCACGCGGCGAACTGAACTGGCCCGAGGAAGGTAGAGGTCAGCGTCATATGAAGAACCGCGATCACCAGCACCCCAGAATCGACTAAGGCCAGGGCAGCCATGTAAATACAGGTGCTGATCCTACGGTTATCCTTCTTGAGGGTGACCAAGAGCGACATGATGTTACCCGGTATGCCGAACCCAAAAGTGAAAACGAACCACCACTTCAGGTGACCTCTCCACCGATTCATTAATTCCACCTCGCCTGCCTCCATGCCCACTGGCAAAGTTGCGCCGAAAGAGTCGTTAGGATAGAGTAGCGGCAATATCGTTGGTTCGTACATGGTGTGTAACTGTGTTGATGGTAGAGTTACACGCGAAATTTTCTCGGACTGCGCTCTAGGCATGCAGATAAACAGTACATGAAAGGTGAAATGCAGATTTTGCGGCAAGTTACTCGTTGCTTCAGAATATTCGGTATAGCAAACCTTGGAACCGAAATACACACAGTCAGCGTCAGGTGGTTCACCTTGAGGCCTTTGTCGTGTCGCTACCACGGAATGTATTGGCATATAAAAACTGATACACACGTATAACTTGACTATTCCAGAAAGCCGAGTCAGGCGAAGCAGGATTCGGATATCATGGAGAGAAACTGGATACAACTAGATTTGAGAAATACTAGTAGGCTTACTTTGTTAACAGGAACTTGCGAAAACAGGACTGATCACACCGCTGAGGTGGTGTGTGGTCAAAATTATGCGAAGGCATTGTCCCTGCCATGGACAGAGCATATGAACGTCAAAACTTGCTGAACCCGAAACATGGCTCCTCTTCAACAACACCTCGTCAAAACCTCTCTTGCATCGTTACGAAACTTTCGTCCACCACCAAGAAAATAAACGTAGAAATTCACTGCAAAGTTCGAATGCCACAACTCAGTTACGGTCCAAAACTCAAGCCAGTAGCGCGCAAACCAGTATTTGTTGGTCATATCATAC
>NMRB01001129.1:61585-76341 GCA_002633025.1 Notospermus geniculatus | reverse complement strand
CGCAGGGATTCATGACGTACCGGACATATAAATCCCAACAATCAGCCATTGTGGAGTCTTTGTCGTGTTCCTTTCAATGGAATAATCTCCAATCCGATCCATATTTACCGCAATCTATCGCTGGAGTTGATATGACTTGACCTCCGCATGGAATGCTGATGATTATTTGATACGCCAGAATCCGTTGTAAAAAGTGTAATGTCAATAGTTGCTGCAGTTGGGGCGTTTTTCAGCTTGTATTTTATCATCAATAGGATTTTGATCATTAGGGCTAATTGATCACGATTCTGGGATTTTTTCCCCGCCTCTGTTTTCTGACTCAGCGTGTTCAGTTATAGAATAGCCACAAATCCCGACACGTCGTCAATAATCGTGTTGTGACCAACCAACGCACGAGTGGAGATTTCTCGGCAGCCGTGGAAACCGCAACAACAAAAACAACACCAAAAACAACACGTCAACAGTTCTGCGCTGACGATTCTTCAAGGTCATATAAAAAGATCAAGGACGAGAGTTTGAAATTTTTTCGCTACGAATGTCCAATATCCGCGGTTCGCCGTAGGCTACAAGTAGGCAGTTTTCGCAAAGCCCCCGAAACGCCAACGCGAACGTCTATCCTTTTGTTCGGTGCTCTCTTCGTGGCTTCGAACAATGGATTTGGCGTTCGCGTTGCGTTTCGGGTGCTTTGCGAAAACTCTATTGTATCATCATCTTTTGCGAAAAACAGACAGACGAATCAGGGAGAGCATGGCGAGGTGGTTGGCGCCACACTCGTAACCAACCGGCCATCAGTTCGATTCCCCACTTTGTACTCCCAACTGGTAAAGGATCGAATGATGCAGTGAATGAACTACTCTTCGAGGTCCCCAGAACGTTTTTTTGAAGGGCTTTTAGACCATACTGTACAGTGGAATGGTCTATAAGAACCTCGTATTACATACATCATTATAGAAGATCACTGGGTTTTGTTTCATTGAACGACTGCTGTCATCATGTCATTGAAGTTGTCACATGCTGTGGGAAAACACGTAATTTGACCTTAAAGCTGTACGAAGGTGCCCTTTTTAGATGCAGTATAAAGCTCTTCAATTGATTTGGTCACAAAACAATTGCTTCGTCAATTGTGGTTTCATCAAGTCATTGATTGTGTAGGTGAGTTCGATATTGCCCAACGGGTATCTCTCCACTATAACATATCCTTAAATATTTGAATCTGCCGCTACACATTTCTTCCACCCGACCCTTCCGACCAGTTTCTCGATCGACGCCTCTTTAACAAGTTCTCGAACCCGCCCAATCCCATTATTGGGTGTTCGTTGCACTTACCAACTGCCGCGGACATCGGTCGACTGACTACGAATTCACGGCAAATCGTCTAAGCCCGGTGGCCGAGTGGTTAGCGCGCTTAAGCCTAGGTCACAAATCCAGCCGGGCCCCGTACGATTTTCCCCACCCAGCGGCTTGCTGTGGATTTTAGAGACTGAAACTCAGATCTAAGATGAATTATGCCGAAATCGCCTCAATGGATAAGTGGAAATTAGACTGGATCAAATTGGGCACCGTAGAAATTGGCCAAAATGTCTGTTTTTACTCGCCGTACGGGCCCCGGAGTGGATATGTGACTGGGGCTTTAACGACCAAACTGTGCAATGGGTCGGCGCGAGTTCGACTCCGGCGAAGGCATATAACTGTGAAACAAAATTGTCAAATATTTAATTGAGGGTCCGTCGGATGGGACTAAAAAAAGCCGTGGTCCCTTGTACCAGTGAGTCTATGCCAGGGCAAGTAAAAGACCCCAACAGGGTTACGACGCCAGTAATGATGATATGATATCATATGATCTCGATCTGATATGTTCTGATATGATATGATAGTGATATGGAAATCTATTTGCACTACGCATCATAAAGAGTCAAAAGGTGAACAAACTGACACTTTTTTAAAGCAGAAAATCATTACATGTACTTTCCTTCGCTCTGTCCAGCTTCCTTTCATCACAAAGTGTCGATCATATTTCAGAGGAAAAGGGCCATCATTTTTGATTGGGGCCGTGTAATTGATTTTTCTTTCTTCTGCTTTTAGCACTAATTCTGTGCAAATTATACATCAGCTGAAAATGTCATTTTGTGTTGGCGACGGAAAAAGCAGCGTTCGAATCGATTTATGAAAACACGATAGTTGCAGGAAGTCAAATCTGTCTGTTCCGGATGGGGAGCCCACTGAGGATGAAACAAAACCGGGTGTGGCTCCGTAAACGAAGGGAAAGAGAGGGAAGAAATGAGAGATCACTGGGTTCGTGTCTCACTGAAATCGATACCAAAGAGGAACGTCGCTGGTGTTAAGGGTGTGGTGTCTACTGTTATAATTTCTTTGTAATTGGGAAGGTTTTAGAACAACGACAGCCAAGAAACGGCTCATGAGATCGCCTAGGATAGGTGCTGGTCGTCAGTAATTCCATAAGTTGAACCGGTGCAAATCAACAAAGACTAGAATCTTAATCAAAACTGTCTATTTACTCAGCTCTTTTGATTATCTGGCATTGTTAGACCGGACACTGGACAGCATATCACAGCAACGTAATTGGTTGTCTAGCTCGTGCAGCGTATCTCATCACGTGAAGACATTACCTCATTATTTCAAGGAATGATGGACGCAGAGTTAGATTTCAATTTCACCGTTCCCATGGAAATAGAACTATAGAAAATTATCAATTTCATGGTTTGGTGGATTTTTCATTGTTGCCATTTTTGTTGTCAGCGTGTTGGTTACCGAGCGGGAAGCATTCGATCGGAACTCACCTCGATGGTTTCAAACGGTTGATGGCGTCTAGAAGAATTCACCATGAACAAGCTGTCAGATTGATAATTGATCATTTTCCTTCTCCGTCATCCAATTTGCCTGCTTTTTAAGGCACTTGTCAAAGAATAGATTTCGTTCTCTTGGTATTCATCAACCCTGAACGATAAGCCAGGCTAATACATATTTGGTATCACAAGGGACTGATGGAGAGATATCAAGTTGGCAAATGAATTAGGGCGATAGCGCGTTCCCATTTGGTAAGACATTGGTCTCGCCATCAAGACCCTGAGTCCTTCGCGAAAAGTCTTTTTGCGGTATCAAATCCTCGCTCAAGAGGATGGATGGCAAACTGGCCTGCGATGGTACCAGTGTTGAGTTGACGAACACCACAATAGGACCTTTCCTTTTCATTAGACACTGACATGTGACAGCCTTAAGATGTCGAGCTGCCAGGTGCGAAAGCTCATACTAAGAAGATAAGTTACCAACTGGCCTTCGTATCTGATCCTAGCCTGTCAATACACTATGATTTACACTATTTACTGTGAAATGAACGTCTTTCACGTTGGCCCTACACTATTTACTAGTGTAAAATGAACGTCAATCACGTTAGGCCTGCACTTAGTGTGAAATGAAGCATCAATCACGTTACACCTACACTGTATAGTGAAATGAACGTCATTCACGTTAAGCCTACACTGTTTACTATTGTGAAATGAACGTCATTCACGTTATCCTGCACTATTTATAGTGTGAAATGAACGTCATTCACATTGGCGCCCAAACCAGCTGTTTTCCTGTAGGAAAACGATTCACGAGACGATAGCAGATGAGCAGGTGATGATAGTAAATCCCGCATGCTGACGGAGACTTCATCCCCGGGACAGGTGGACTATTAATACCAGTAAATTGCTGAGACAAAGGAACGACATGTACGACAAACTGACGCGTAATCAGGTCTTTTTAAAGATAATAGCAGTTCATTGATTTCAACGAGGTAATAATAGACTATTAAGCTGTCTGTAAAGAACAACAGCCGGCAAATGTGCAGACGTTGTACTTTATCCTTCACGGAAGCTACGTTGTTTGGCTGCACCAATCTCAGTGTCGGCGAAAAGTACGTTTAATGGTACAAATCCTCGGAATATAAGGCCTCAACAAAAACTAAAGCCTTGTATTGCAAAAGTGCTGACATTGTTGTACTTTATCATTCAGATAACTCGTGTTAGGCGGCCCATACACGTGCAATATTCACAATACAATCTTTCTTCTACTCATCATGCCAGAAGCACATACCGTAACCTATTCTGGGCCCCATATTTTTCAATAGTATTGGATGGTGTGTCTAGGCCTTTAGAATGACTTGGTTGCACCAATCTCTGTAAAGTTGCGAAAGAAATGGGTGCGTGGTAGGATTTTAATAGCAATGTGGGCTAATCCTTCAGAAAGGAGCTTTATGACTCAATCACCTGCGACAATAGAATTATTTGGATAATGGTAGGGGAATATCCATTTGCGAAAGTAGTATAGGGCCAAATGAGCTGTGAGAAATGCAATGGCCACCACACAAACCAACTATTTCTTTCACACCAGTATAAAATCGCTATTACGAGTGGGCTCGGCTTTATATTACTTGATTACGACTTTGTATTTGTGAAATGTGAAGGATTCTGGACACCCTCTACAGGGTGTCCCAGAAAAGAATAATACTGAAATACAGACTGACCAAGGCAGGTGCTGTATGATAATATTCATGTTTGTCATAGTCGGAGGAACCAAATGGTTTCCGATATGATACCATGATGGCACTTCTACAATCATGCCTCACCGAGCAGCATTGTTTAGAAATCCATTTGCGGAAGTAGGGCCAAATGGCCTGTGAAATGTAATGGCCACTGTGATGCTTAGCCTCGAAAACCAATTTCAAAACAATGGATCTCAGCGATGCATGACCAGAGGAATGTCATCAAAGTATCATTGGAGACCATTTTGCCGAACCTACCTTATGACAAATAAAGGATATTATCATACAGAAACTGCCTATTACTATTAAATTAACCCTTTTTCAGGCTTATTTGTTTTCTTGGACTCCTATATAGGCTGCATATGCCCAAAAATCGAGAGAAAGAGAAAGACCAAGTCCAAGTTGGTGCATCAATCAGTAATTAGGCCTAAATGTGTACATTTATGTACATTTAATGTGCATTTAACTGTGCTGCCTGACTTTGTACATCTCAAAATAACTGTACAATGTATGTGCACATCTGTTTTTCTCAGTGCATTCCCTGTGCCTGGGAACCCTGCCAGCATTCTTCTCATTTTCTCATAGAAAAATAACAGAATGTCATGCACTTTTCTGGACAGCCAGCCCCATCATCGCCGTGCGCGCCACTCTCCAACCCCAGGGACAAACTACGCTGTCGGTGAATGGATCCGATGTACTACGTACATTCTGTAATGGCTTTTTGTAGTTCGTATTGCTGCCACTAGGTGGCTCCCTCTACGTCGGCAGTCAGGACCGGTAAGAGATCGCATACCGCGCTCCTTTAACAGCCTAATGTTCTTGATAGGGGGTCATATTCGTTCAGAAAAAAGAACAACGGGTCTTCCTTTCTGCTTCGATCGGATCATCTCAACTATCTCTTGTAATCTCGTTATATCTACAACAATTACTTAATGCTTTAATGACTTCATATTCCATCCCCGTTTGCTTGAACATCATGCTGCCTCATTTACCTCAATGAAATTAAATCTGGTCGCTTCGGGGCATTCTGTAAGGAGATTCTGATGGAGAAGAAGGACCGATACCGCGTGAGTAATAGTTTCAAAATGCCACTTGTAATGCTATTATAACCAGAACATCTTTGTGCATAATACTTCGAGTGGAAGGCAAAAGGCTGCATTTTTGTGACGAAGATTTCCAATTTATTGAGAAATTGTCAATCTAGAGGCAAAAATATCAGCTGCATTAACATTTACAAACAACGTTCATTGGTGTTCCTTTGTGCAAAACCGACTATTTGAAATGAAACAAATACGTAAAAACGTTCAGTTGGATCGTCAATAAATCGTTTATCATTTAATCCATTTCGATAAATCATAGGCCTATTTCCGGAACTATCTAATGTTCTATGTTATGTATAAATCCTACATTGCCTATATCGACAAATTGAGTAGCCCATCCCTGCCATAATGGGTTAGAGGACAATTCGTCCTAGAGCCCCATTGTGAGTGCAGCACAGAATCTAATGGCTTTAGGTTTGTTTACGTCCACGAATACGTTTGGCAACACCAGAAAGATCCGTCAATCGTATAGCGAATATCACTGCTAGCTCGCCGTTCACATTCGTTTTGCTTTGTGGCGAATGCCAGCAGATTCGCATCCTGGAATCACACGTGTATATTGGCTTACGTCATAAGACTACACCACGAGCGAGTCGGAGGGTGTAGTGATGTCACAACCCTTGGTAGTCAAGATGGTAGGAACAGTACCATTGCGTTGATGAATAACGAAGCACAGCCGAAATCAGTGGCTGGCGAAAAGCACCCGACACCGAGACAGAACAGCAGACATCCCCTAGATTCTCACAACTCATCCTCCCATAGCAGGGCTTTGGTCTCGCTCCTCTTCATACGCTCGCAAGAGGAACGAGACCAAAGCCCCGCGGTGGGAGGATGTCGCAAGTAATCCTGCGGACAGCTGCGAGCTTCGTTCGCGGTGTGAAACACCTCTCGAGGGACAATGACTGTGCACCTCCAAACAGGCAGAAAGACTGCCTCTATCTCTGCCTGGGCAAGAACAGGTGTAAGACACAGCCCTAGGCGGTATCCTGAAATGCACAACTCATATCCCTGCCGTAGTCAGTCTGGGAAGATTCACCTCCTCCCCTTCTCTTGAGGAGCACGTCGAACCCATCGGGAGAAACGTCGCCGTGGGAACAACGCTCAAAGGTAAAATTCACCTTTCGTAAAGTACAAACTAACGGGCGTTATACCATTAAATGGTAATCAGATTGGTAACCAAGGAAGAATATTTAAGTTTCTGATTGGATTTGTAGCACTTATGTTGTCACCTGGTTTATTGGTGGATTCCTGCGTCTCATTCCCGTCATGCCCGAGGCGCTCTCTCAAGCAGCAAACAGAGTCGGATCGTTCGGCGTCGCCATCTCCGGTGAAAGTGCGGCCGACCGTTGTGTCCCATTCTGTGGGTTAGCAGACTGGTGCAAGACCTAAAGCTAGTCAGGAAGTCATGAAGTACATGCACAATAGAACTTTCCATTGCATTATTTTTCACCATCCGTCGAGAACAGCAGATACCCCATACGACATGGCACAACTCTTTCAGAGTATCATTGTACTTTTGAATACACCTCTATTCCCCCTCTTCTCCCTCTAGAGTAATAAGAAAGGTTACAGATAGCCCCAAGGTCCAGACAGCGACACATTCTGAAGCCCTTCGTTGAGTGAACAAACGTACTTCGGTATGCATGATGCTTCGCAGCATCCTCTTTATCTCTTCATTCGGACATAATGGACGCATGCGCAGTGCACTATCATCATTCGGCTTGCACTGGCACTCCCAGTATGAAAACAGGCATTTTCTAGATTGTTTTAGGACCCTACCCCTACGCACAACAACCGACCCAGTTACATCGACGGTTTGGTCCAGTTGGTCATCGAACTGTAGAATGCTGATCGATTTGATTGGGTAAAAAGACCAATGAGCACCTTCCTTTCTGGTCAGAGTGCATTCATTGGTTCGTTCTGACCTATACTTCGTCTCGCAGGCCATGTCGCGTGACCTGAAACACGAACCAATGAATGTCGTCTTTACTGCGAGGAGCGCATTCATTGGTTCGTTCTGACCTACTTCGTCTCGGAGGCCATGTCGCGTGACCTGAAACACGAACCAATGAGTACCGTCGTTACTGCGAGAAGCGGCATTTATTGGTTCGTTCTGACCTACTTCGTTTCGGATGCCATACCTGATACATGTCTTCCCGAATGCCACAGAAGGATTATATTCCGCACACATCGTATTATCTACTTTGATGCGAAATCTTTGTACGCGTTACGAGAGCATCGATAAAGCCATCTAGGTATGCCAAAAGGTTATTGCCACTCAAAGGCATAAAGTATTGAAACAAAGTCATCAAAACCGGTTAATAAGGAAAAACACTGACGTGTATTATATACTTTCTGTCATTACGTTTCTATGTGCATTACAGCATGTCATTTTATTTGAACTTCTTAAAATATGCACGACAGTTATCGCCGGAAGGATTTCTGGTAAATCATTGATGATGTTGTAGGCTAGAGGGTAGTTGATAACATCTGTGGGCGAACAGACATAGGGTTGTGACCTATCGTTCTAATGCGTTCATTTGGTCAAATTCTAATTATCAATGGTATGTTTTATATCACTACGAGTATTTGGAGAATTTGTAATATCTTCGTCATTGATTCCAAATTTGTTGACGCGTGGTTTCGTCACGACATGCGCGAGGAGGCTGAACTAAAGGTAATAACCCGTACGCCACACTCGCTTCTATCCTCATGCAGGGCCTAGCGCTGTACTTGCCATGAAAGGGTATGCTCACACCAAAGTAAATGTACAGAGAAAGGCATGCTTCATGCTCACGGTGACAAAAAATGAAGCCTTCGTTTCAAGTGTCCGGTAATCGTGCCTGTTTCTAATTTCGGAGAAGGACCAACTCTCCTACTGCTACACGTCTGTTGTGGCGTCGTTTGGTTCAGTGGCAGAATCTGCTAATTCATGTCTGCAGTACAAGATCCTGAACAGGAGTTAGATGTCCTTTCTTCTCTTCAAGAGCATTCAATGATATCTTATTTCACCGGTTGATTATCAAATCCGCTTGTCACAGGAAATAAACAGTAAAATCTTTTAACAGACTTTATCATGAACCTTTGATGTAGTTAATGTTGCTATCGATAGCTTTTAAGAACAGTAAGAATCAAGTAATCAACAGAGAGCAGGACGTCAGCTTTCCACACAGATTTTTTTCGGGGGGGGGGGGGTGACACACTGAATGTAGGCTATGCCCTTCGTTACAACCTCACAGGTTTCTTTTGTGGTGAGCCCACACTAATGGAAGCCTGAACCGTGTCAATCGAGTGAGTCTCTATATGCTCGTACGTGTAGGTCTAGGACCATGCAGCAGGTATTCATCCTTCGCGTTGTGAGAGGACCTGGTGTGAAACTACGATGTATGTGACGATGATAACTAGGATTACATAGTCATCCTCCCACAGCAGGTTTACCTCGCGCCTCTTCATCCACTCGCACTAACTTTGTGTGGGAGTATACAAGAGGAGCAGGGCTAGCCGAAACCCTGCTATGGGAGATTCGTACGTAGTGGAGATGCCACAGAACGTCTTGTCATGCCACAGGCACACTCTGAAATATCTCTATGGTGTTGCCATGCCAGAATACAAGTGCAAACAGTAGGCTACGTCAGTATATATAAAATACAGCAAAGTAAGAGCGTCTTGGAAACCACCCAGGAGACTTTAATACCATTAATAAGGAGAAGCCCCGCACCAACCACAGAAGTGATTGTTTCTTATAAGAATATTCGCGTGGGCGGTGCCAGGGACGGTTGCAGAAGATGCTATCAAAAGATGAATATGGGAACGTAATGAAGCGTGGGGCCTACTCTCATTACGTGAAACCTTCTTGGTGTGTAACGTAAAAAAGGAACTCCCTGCTACAGGTGGTTTAGATGTACGTACGGAACACTGGTTCTCGCCGCAGTATAGTAGATACAGTATGACGTTGAGCATGATAGGTAAATTTCAATAGACAAGACATGCGCTTATCTGTATCTTGTGAGAATGGTTTCAGAAAAGTCATCACGTAACAGACGCTTAAATCTTCAACAATTATCAGTCGCCTCGATCCATCTTAGACAATTAAAGTTGTAAATTCGCCATCGGGGATTAGAGCGCAGCCAATTAATAGTGCCAGTCCTCTAACATCCGTTGTTTTCGTACACTTGAAAAATTGTTATTTTATTTGTTTTCGTTATGTTGTAAGGTCCCCTGATCATTCCAGAGCCGGCAAATTTCAACAAATTCCTTCCTTATTCAATTTACTCTGCAGTCTTTAACATGGTTTTGATCGACCCACGAACTTCCTATTCTGAAAAAAAATGTCTCGGCCAAAAATCGACCCCTCGGGGTTTGCTCATACATATTCAAGTAACTGTTTTGTTTTTTTATGATAATAAATGTTTAACCAAACCAGAAATACATGCCAAGGCTGCATTATCACTCGGACATGAAGAGCAAATTCTTGGCATCCCGAGGTATCATAATTGAATCTCGTTTATGAATAATCCAACTAAAAAGTTGAGGCAAAACTGAAAATTTCTTCGCACCAAGGAATAATTAAGGCGAGTTGAAGATGAATTTCACGTCTTGTTTGAATGTTCAAGCAATATGTTTAATTGAAATTGATTTTTTTTCAATATACCAAGGCAAAATTTATAAGCCAACGCGATTGCCATCAGAAGTCAGTCAATGTTAACCTTTTACAACCAACGTTGGATAGTTTCACTTCATTTGGGTTTTACACGAAGTTCTTTTTTGAAACCGAGTGGAAAGCATTGCTCGCTCAAAAAGTCATTTCGTGTAGATTGAACGCTCTTTCATCTTCAACTCGTGGCAATTTATCATTCACGGTACTTAAATGCCTCTAACGAGATTTGCAAAACTTTTCTGTCCAAAACTAGCGCGCGCGTTCGCTTCAAGTTGGATCAGTGACGTCAAGCAGTATAGGGCTATTCGAGATGTTCAGACATCAGCGGGAAGGATCAGGAAGGAACTGAGACATAGGAGTAGAGTTGGGGGAGAGCGGGGCGGTCCAGTGGCAAGGGTGTCAGACTCGCAACCGACAGGTCGCGGGTTCGATTCCCAGTGGCGTCACTATACTTTGTAGGTACTCTGACTGGTCTGAAAGGATCAGAGCGCTATGAGCAACGACTTGAGTTCCCCGGAAAGATTTCTGAAGAGACTAGGGAAAATTTGAAATCGGTTGATCATGCTAATGATATAATACTAAACCTTTACCTCTACCTTTGTTAGAGGCAGCCGATACAGACACTAGTTTATACCTGCAAAATAGGGGCGAAGTTAGACATCGTGATGAAGAAACAGTAACAGATGGAAGAAACGTAGCCAGTGACAACGCGAAATCCCCCTGAAGAGCAACTCGTGTCTTCCGATAAAGAATTCACCACTGATATACAATCTGACAATAACATTAATTTAAAAACAAAATCGATTTGCAATTGTTGGCTGCCGGCTTATGGGAAATTAATTTGGCGTAAATTTCAACTTCATACAATGGCATCGTTCATTTCTTATCACCAGATGACTTTATAATTGCCCCGGGATGCTGATGCACTTGGATGCTGATGCTGTACAATCATGGATAAGCTATCTTCTAAGCCTTTTTATGTAGCGTTCTATGGTTCCATAACGTCCACTAAAGAGAAATTGTAAAGGATGCCAACACTGAAAGCAACCTGCAAGAATGGGTGTCAGATTTCTGTCCTCCGCATTTAATTGGTCAGAAACTGTCACAATGCCTCAGATTTGGCAGGGTCGTCACGTGATAAGGGCATTCAAGCTCATTGGTGCGGAACAATCGAAGACGAGGCTGAGGGTGAAAGAAGCCCGGATGTACGCGAGGTATTGCCGTATGGGGTTTGAAGGCTAGGTTTTTAAAGCCGAGAATAAAATCTGATACCATTACATGGATAATGCTGTGACGAGAATAGGGAAAAGTCAACGGCCCGGATGAGGCTAGTTGATAATATAAGGGAATGTTGATGTGACGTGATGGAATGGGTTTTTCGAAGCAAACCAACCATCTCACTCCATTACCACTAGAATGGCTACAATATGCAGCCTCCTTTGCATATTCAAACCCACTGTAATTGGTCAATTGCTTCGGGAGCCAATGAGTCCCAAGCCCTGTATGATTCATACAGATTACCCCAGTTACCAACCCAGGCGTCCATTACAATCAGGACGACCATTTCTCATGTCACTTTATCGCCGTGAATCTGAACGAAGCTCTGGAATCTGTCGAGATGAATCAAACTGCAATATGATTTACTTTCAGTGTGATATGTTTGCAGGTCTCCCTGGTTGAATTCCTGTATACATACTTATATTCAAGATAGGCATGCAGCACTTCATAGCGCTCGGACCGGCGGCTTTGGTTTCCCTCCCGACTTCCATTATGGCCGCCAAGTAGCCATCTTTGATCTGCATTCCGATCAATAATTAGGGAATTCCTTGGTCAATCAACTTTATATTTTAGGGCGTAGTAACATGTAGCGGACCGATAAGAGGCCCATTTAGGAGTTCATTTAGTAAAAAGATGACTTTAGGCTGGGCCAGGGAGGTAAACTAAGGGAATACGTTGAGTCGATTGAGTCCCTTCGTATCATCTGCGATCTGATGCAATCGTTTGAACTAAAATAGATATCTAATGTCACAGCTGCCGATTGACGAGTGACGCTGAGATAATAATGACCGCTTTTTACAGGCACAACATTTTAGGAGCAAAAGAATAGAGAGAGCTGATTACAGAAACACACGACTGACATTGCCATCATCGGCAGCATCATTACTGCATCCGCATCCAAATGGTCTGGGTTTTTATGGCACAGCAGTTTTTTTCCTCCGTGCTCTGTCTAACAAATTATAGAAGGGAGGTATTGTATTCCTCAGATAAACTGCATGTAGGAACATTACATAGAGGAAATGTTGACAATCATCGATTGGAAACGAAATGTTTTTGATAATATCATGTATGCATCTTTCATGAATGTTTGGACAAAACTATCAAACACGATGCAGCTACGGCAACGGTACTTTTGACGCGAGCACGCGAGTCAAGTTGACCGAGGTAAATCTAGCGAAAGGGTGATTAGCCACGAGTATAATTACAGAGTTAAACATAACACGTGTGTAAGAAGGTGGCTTCGATTGCTTTCAAGGGAAAACAGCCGTTGACAGCCACGTGACGTGCGCACGACATCTTTGTTGACGTTGGTTGACTTAAAATGCAGACGCGGGCGAAACGACTCCTGTCAGATCGATCGTCTTCGACTTGCCCCACAATTCCCTCATTCCCACCAGGAGATGGAACTCCCAGTTTGGCAAAAATGACGTCATTGCAGGCTGTCTGCATTCAATGATCACATTTCATTGATGATGGGTTCAAAGTCGTGATTGTTATTTTTATGTGCATCCCAGACTTTTGTTCACTTGTATCCTCTATTTCAGAGAAAACAATTCAGCTTTGAAGCTTGTGTTTTCTACATAATTATTTCGTCATTTCCAATCCAATAGACATCGTCAGATTTCTGACAACAAACAAAAAATATGAAACAAAATCAATTATCATGCCAATTATGATAACAAAACGATCCTTGTCGCTTTCAACTTCTGCCCTGAACTCTGAACCTTTTTAATTTTCCCTGCATATTACCGACACCAAAGAAAACAATAATTGACGAAATTATCTTATTATGATCTCATTGATAAGACCCCTTGGTGAGTGTGCATCTCTGTTTCTATTTGACTAAATGAATCATGAACTTAAAAGACAGCTTCGTCATATACGTTAAAGTCCGTACACTGTAACTCCTATAATCTTCACAAACATCCCATACTTATCTCCTAATAGCCCAGAAAGCTATCATTACGCCCGAGCTATCAGTATAGAGATTCGATCCCTCACAAAAAACAAAGCAATGGATATATAACTTGTGAAATGACTGCCTCTGGCAAAGAACGTTTGTTTTTCAGTTTGGAAGGAATCGCCATGCTGATGCTTAAATATTGCAGGAACAAAGTCATGTCAATCTTGGCATAGGGAAACCTATGCTGTCACCAAGTGGCGTCAACCTAACGATCGAAATTGGTTTTCTTCAGAGGAAATTCCTGTGTGGTGAAAGGGCGTCGGACTCGTAGTCGACAGGCCGCGGGTTCGATTCCGGGACTAGTCGTAGCTTCGATCTCTCAACTGGTCTGAAATGCTGAGTGAGCTTCTTCGTGGGTTCCCCAGAGGTTTTCTGGGAGACTGGGGGTAAATGCGAAGTCAACTGATCACGCCAATTGCTGTAAATATCAGACTAAACCTTTAGTTTTTTGTCGAATCAACTCACAATATACCATTAAACGCGAAGCGTCTTCCCATCAACCCTCCACTAATTGGAATCGTTCATTAATATCTTCGAAGAATTCCGATGGAATTGAACGTATTATAGCTCCAGTGACGAAGACGATGTGGTACTTGTTTTGAAAGATCACTGACGAGTGTCGTGTATGGGCGGTTAAACCCGCATTTTTAAGACGTTGGCAAAACAAGACGTTGAGACACTTTTCAAAGACATAGAGTTCAAAAATAAGACATTGAGTGGCACCTTTCAAAGACGTTCACACGTTTCAAAGACGTAGTTCAAAAATAAGACGTTGGGTGGCGCTTTAAAGACCTCGCAATTCAAAGACGTTCATACTTTTCAAGGACATAACGGTAGTTCAAAAATAAGACATTGAGTGGCACCTTTCAAAGACGTGCACACGTTTCAAAGACGTAGTTCAAAAATAAGACGTTGGGTGGCGCCTTTTAAAGACCTCGTATTTTAAGGCCATGTAAATGAAATAGTTGGTTAACATCCTTCCACTCTCAATTATTGACGAGGGTGGGAGTGTTTTTTAAAAATGTTTTATTGAGTTTGAGGATGCATGTTACCATGGTAACCATCGTGATGAGGCCGAATTTGATTGGATGTTGGTGCGTGGTGATGTCCCGTCATTTTAAAAAATTCCAAATCCGAAATCCAAAATCCGAAAACTTTGACCCTCTCCGATCTTAACCAAAACCTAAACTTAAGGTATACATGGGTCAAGGATGC
>NMRB01001129.1:50526-61389 GCA_002633025.1 Notospermus geniculatus | reverse complement strand
CCAACGTCTTATTTTTGAACTACGTCTTTGAAACGTGTGAACGTCTTTGAAAGGTGCCACTCAATGTCTTATTTTTGAACTACCGTTATGTCCTTGAAAAGTATGAACGTCTTTGAATTGCGAGGTCTTTAAAGCGCCACCCAACGTCTTATTTTTGAACTACGTCTTTGAAACGTGTGAACGTCTTTGAAAGGTGCCACTCAATGTCTTATTTTTGAACTCTATGTCTTTGAAAAGTGTCTGAACGTCTTGTTTTGCCAACGTCTTAAAAATGCGGTTTTAACCGCCCATAGTCGTGGAGTAGCGGCCACGGATTACTGACGACTGCGTACGACTACGAGAAGATCAGTGCATAATGCATGCATGGGGTTGGGCTACTGCCGCACGTAGTCGTCAGTAACCCGTGGCGGATACCTATCACGACCCCACAACAGGCCACGATGACAGCTACCGGTATGGCTTATTGGCGCCAAGGGAGGATAGGGTGCCTCGCCCAAGACGGCGATATCAGCGTGGGCCTTCGCCCACCCCATCTCAAACACATCTCATCAGTCAAAACATGATCGATATGTTTCAAGCGGCAATAAAATCATCCGATTTGCTCCATTGAATCTTCAATTGAAATCTCATTAAGAATCAGTGATCGATGATCCATTCTTAAACCTGACAACTTAAACAGTCATTTTGACAGGTTAGCGATGTCTTGCTGTTTTCTCTCTTAATAGCCCAGTAGATCTCTTTCCCTTTGTATTGCATTTGGATACAGTTAAGGGTATTAGGGCAGGAGAAAGAACTTTTCGTCTCTGTTTATTGAGACAAAGAATCGAACAGGTACTTAAATCAACATGTCTGTGATTGATTGATTGATTAGTTAGTCTTGAATAAAAAGCGGCGGGAATCAGTCACGTGATGGTAAACAACCGCAAATATAGGACATCAGTTGTCAAGGTCAAACCAAAAATAGTTCAAATTTCGCTAATTGAAACACAACACTCATTTATTAATGCAATGAAAACGAATCGCAATTGGAATTCTGGTATCAACGACTTGGAATGAGCTATCACGTCAATCTTGACGTTTTAGTTCCTCTGCTCAACGCTTATTGATTGGCTAAAGCCCAATCCTGACTGCTATAGGGAGGGAAGCCTTTCTTCCGTCTTTCATCTTTTCACAGTAGAGTAGTTCAAAAGTATCGAACCTCAAGGTAACTGGGTCCTCCTACACCGTGAAGACAAAATATCCCAGAGGAACGCCTGTTTAACAACGTCAAAGTAAAATTATCAAAGATCAGTCAAAAGTTCGCAAAAGAAAGAAAAATTGTTTCATTCGCTCGGTCCGATATCATCGATTTCGGTGCATTTTCTCCTTATCATACTCCGTTAATGAATTCTACAAATGTCATTACCGACGAATTCGATTCATGGCGTACATATCAATCGTTTTAAATCACCAAAGAGTACGGGAATAATCATCATAAAAACCTATTAAACTCACTGACGACATGATGATTTGGATGAGTCCTTTCATTTCCTTTATAAAGTTCATCTTGCCGTTTGTGCAGATTTCATAAGTATTACATATTTTGAGCAGTTTTTATCCTAAGTCCCTCACAGCCTTTTTTGCTTTTGCAAGTATTTAATGGAATTCAAATCATGGACTGAAAAAAGTAGTTAATACTTTGACGCATGGCCTGATGATGTCATTGTCGAAGTCATCTAACCAATGGAGGGATCTTTTTCCGGTAGGCCTAGTATACTTTGCCCGCCGATGGTAAAAATGGTATCAGAGCGGGAAGGCTATCGATAGGAGTAAAAGCACTATCGTGTCTATCAAGTACACCATAGTACATAGAACGGCTGTTACTACAGTCGCACACGCCCCCACTGATTCTTGGCATCCGTCGTCGATACCGCGCAGAGGGCAGGGCAGTATAGGAGCCGCGGGGGGATGTGTATATTTTCGTGCAACCCTCATCCTGCGAAATTCAGGCCATTTACAGTCCTATTCCTCCCACCAACTGTTAGAGAAAGAACACTTGCGGTGACCCTATAAGTGATTCACGATGATCCTGAGGAGTGTCCTTACTCTACTCACTCAAAAATGTTACGAATTTTGCTTAATACTCGCTTTGATAATCCGCTAAACCGCCAAATTTTATGCCGACCATCAGATAAGAAACATCTTTGAGCTTGTCTTCCTTTAATTAAAGATGTTTTATCAGACCCATCCTCTCAAGATCTGATGTTCTCATCCAATCTTTATCACTAAACAAATCGCCTACTCTTGCATTTAATCAAAGTGTGCCAGGGAAAAAGCCAAACGTGATTTTCTGATTAAAGCCCCTTGGAAAACACCATAGTATTAGTAAATGTCTCTGATTTCTGAGCGTCTGTCTCCCAGTTGACCTATGGCAAAGCTACCTTGATGATTATTTCACAGACGAATCGGATTGAAGAACTCCAGAAGAGTTTCTTGAAAATTAAAAATTCAAATGCAGCTTTCGTACTGAAAGTTGTGTGTTCACGGCAACTATAGGCGATCTGTCAGTATCGTCTGCTGGACTCCAAGCATTGGAAGACTTGGGTGAGTAGGCGCTTAACCTGATACCAAAAGGAAAATGAGTTCATTTGATGGATCAGTAAATCCACGGCAAAGCGTGAAATTGCACTTTAACATAGAAGATGAGAACCACTTTCTGTTTAGTTGTCACATTCTCTTTCCCTTGAAATAACAATTCAATTGTTCATCGTTTGATTTTAAGCAAAAGCATCAGCGACGCCGCAGCAGTTGACAAACTTCAAGTTTCAAATACTTTGAAGATCTTCATCATGTACAAATCAATCGCGTGATGAAATATTAAAAAGAGGGCAGACATTATTTGAATTTTCCATTTCAATCTGTCCTAAAAGCACTCTCAGTGGAAATGGGGAAAGGGGAAATGAAAAAAATACGACACGAGTCTATTTGATTAGCGTCTCTGCACTGCATGATGTGGCTCCGCGGATCGAGGATATCGGCAAGACGGATAAAAATAATTGAATTTAAAAAATCACGGCAAAACCACGCGATTCCTGGCGGAGAACGTCGATAGTACCGTGGGTGGATGTGGAAACCGAAGGAAACAAAAGGCCACAATAACCAATAAACCAAGATACTGCCGTCTGACCGGCTCTCTCCTGGTTTGAGGGTAGGAATTCGGCGTCTTTTTATTTCGAAACGTATTCATTTACTGAGTTTATGTATCATGTTCAATAATTCAGTTCGTTAATGACACAAGTAACTGGAGGTCTTTGTAGTACACAAGTCAATCAGACATCAAAGAGAGTCTTATATTGATCTGAAAGTGGATGTAGAAACCGTCTTTTATCCACTGGTTAAACAAAACTAAGTATCGATAGTCATCCGCCTAAAACATTCCCCATCCAAAGTGTGTTGATAGAATCTTCTCGAAATCAACTGCGCAAAGGTTATCACTGGTCTTTCTTCTAGAAACGCAAAAATAAGGCTATAAATCGATCGCACGTTTCTTTTTTCTCCATACATGGATTATATTCGAGTAGTTTTGCCTTTCAATTATCGATTTGTTTCTGGTAAATTCTGACAAAGCAAATAAGGAAGGCCTGAAGAGAGTGGGTTTTTTGAAACGCACACAGAAGACATTTGCTCAACAAACTTTGTGAGGTTGGACAACATTAGACATTTACTCAACGAAGTTTTGTGAAGTTATTCGGAGAGAATTTCCGAGCTAATCTCCAAGCAGTTATTTTGTTTAATATTATATCGTGTTTACAGAAATTTCATGAACCTACGGGCTGCCACCCGCCCAGTTGAAACCCAGGGAGAAATTACGCACGCAACCTGCACTTAAACTCAGCGTCACCGACGATACTCACGAGATCGTATTTACCAAAACACGACTCCATCAGCGAGGAAACCTTATCAAACAGAATCATGGGGCTCTTTTAAGAGATTATCCCACCCTAAGTCGACCAACCCACCTCTGCATGTTCATACAGTAACGCACAACGAACAAGTGTAGTGAATTTTTCTACAAAAGCACAAGACGGAATATCTTTTAAATGGTAGTTCCCTCGTTTCAACTTCCACGGTCACTTCTTGACGCTATCTTGGACCTATATATCTTCCTTATTTAGTAATATTAGATTATATGGCAATGAACCAGCAGATGAATCTGATTTCGGGATCGGAAACACGTTTTCAATCCACCAGAGGCGATGGAATGCTTCTATCGCATGTGGTGTTCGGTTCAGCAAACAGACAACCAGAAGGGAGGCCTCTTCACTGGAGGAGGGGCATCGCCGGTTGGCGTTAAAAACGTGTCATGCTCTACAGCAGACACGTATCTTGTGGTGTCATGGCTCTACCGCCGACACTGTTCGACAATCTGCTATCATGGCTCTACCGTCGCATGGCTCTACCGCCGACACTCTCCGACAATTCTGGTGTCATGGCTCTACCGCCGACACTGTCCGACGATTCTGGTGTCATGGCTCTACCGCCGACATTGTTCGATAATTCTGGTGTCATGGCTCTACCGCCGACACTGCCCGACAATTCTGGTGCCGTGGCTCTACCACCGGCACTTCTGGTATCACGGCTCTGCCACCGACATTGTCACTTGAAATAGCAATAGCCAAATCCATAGGTTTTTAAATCATAAGTGTATCTTTCAGGGAAGTCACTTATCTTTGAGTGAAGTCGGCCGGCATCAACTCATACGATCTATCAAAACTTTCGAATACGGTTTGGGCTTTCTACCGAATCCTATATTTAATTTATTCCCAACATGTTGCTTCATTAGTAGGTTATCAGCGACCGAAGGCCAGGTCCCAACCCATCCCCGATTATAGAAATATGATGTTATCTTTTAGAAAAGGATAGGAACTCCCACATCGCTTGGCTGACCAGGCTGCTGATGAGATATGGCCGTGTTATACGGAGATGTGACGAATGACAAACGAAGAAATAGCGAGCTCTGACCAGAGATTTAGATCTACATGACTAGAGATCCATCAATAACTAGTGACGTGATGCCAACACGCGGAGTGACAAAAAGTAGGCTGTTCTCACTCTCGCGATAAGAACCATATCACGCTGCTGATTTGTGTCCATACGCGGGGCTCTATAACAGGTTGCTCAACAGTAGAGAGTTTTCGCAAAGCCCCCGAAACGCCGACGCGAACGTCTATCCTTTTGTTCGGTGCTCCCTTCGTGGCACCAGACAATGGGATTGGTGTTCGCGGTAGCGTTTCGGGGGCTTTGCGAAAACTCGCTAATATTGAGGTCGAACCCACTCGAAAAGAACGACTTCTCCAGCTAATCAGGTGAACGGCCATCACTATAAAGAAATCCAATGGAAACAAGAGGGGTTCTGGATGGAGAGTAATTCCGAAAGAAAGTCCTACGCAGCTTTTATAGAGAAACAGTTGAAAGTTGTCTACTAACTTTCTAACATTCTTCCAGATTCGATTATTTTTACACCCAATCCTGAGAGAACCTTGAAGGTTGCAATACCACAAGGCAAATTTCTTGTCGAGGTGTTAAAACCCAGGATACGTCCAGGGTACGGCCGTCATTGAAAAGAAACTACATAGGCCTCCAAGCTTAGAAAGTACGTCGTGGGTTGCAAACATGCTGTTCTTTTTAAATGTGTTCTACATCGCAAGCCTGAACAAACATGGTAAAGATATAGTTGCCATCACGACGATTCTGGTATTGTTAACCACCCTAGCGCCTTGGTTTCCTTGACGTAGAGGTATATTTTTGAATTGGTTATAACTATTGGCAAGCATAACATGGCCGTGTTGACTTTACGATTGTGTAAAGTCGGTCTTTTCATGTAGTCGCTGAAAGTTGTTCTTGATGAAGGAGAATGAAAATCGTTTTACCCTTTGGCTGAATATGACTTACGTTTACCGGTGAAGGCTGCTGAGTTTTTAAAGGCTTATTGTCATTTAGGCCTACATGTAGTATGACTTCGTCGCCTGCTGCGGGAAGACCATTGTGTCATCCTTTTCATTTCATTCGAAGTCAGACCAAAAGCCTAAGGGCCAATTTATACTTTTCTAACCGACAAGTATGCGGAACGGAAAATGCATTATTTGTAACCAACGTGGTGTGAACTCTTCATACCGATTTTATTGCATGTTTGAAATTCGTGGCTGCTGGGATTTCAACGCGAACGCCTATTGTTCGATGCCAAGAAGAGAGTACCGAACAAAAGGATAGAAGTCATCTTGCCCTGACAAGCGTTCCTATCACTCCTACCCCGCTTAGTTCGAAGGGCGAAGTGACCTTGATTTGTCGAAGATGGATAGAAGTTCGCGTTGGAGTTTCGGGGGCTTTGCGAAAACTCTATTGTACGGAAAGGGAAAGGGCGTGAGGTCACCAATTTGAAGCGGCCCTTTACACTTTTGTATGCCAGTATAAACTTGGCCCCTCGGGCTTTCGACCACTCATCCACCCGCCTTCAGCCCAGTCCAATGCAAAACGTTCATTGCCTCTCGCCTTCACTTGTTGTCACCGTGATGTTTATCTACGAAGACATTTTACCTCTGATCTGTGATATTGTATTGAGATTTGATTACGGCCATGAAGGTTGATTGGTTGAGAAGGGGGATTACTTCCGTGAGCCTGATTAATCATACCCCACCATTGATCCATTCCTGGCATCTCTACCCCCGGCAGTCTTTCCGACTCGGTACGCACCTCTGAGGTCGACTTTGAGTCGGAGAGCGAAGTATCTTGTAGTACTCGACGAAGATCTAATATGAAGAAATTTGCGAGTTAACTTTTCTACATGACAAAGTTGATCGGGTAGAATTTGATTATGTGAAATCGCGATAAGAAAGACTGGCGTGGGAGTATTCGATAGGCTCCCTACTGTTCTGAGGAGCTTCAGGTTAAAGACAATTCCTCCATACATAGAAAGTGCACAATT
Source organism: Notospermus geniculatus (assembly GCA_002633025.1). Taxonomy (NCBI): domain Eukaryota; kingdom Metazoa; phylum Nemertea; class Pilidiophora; order Heteronemertea; family Lineidae; genus Notospermus; species Notospermus geniculatus. The sequence continues at coordinate 54,428 of NMRB01001129.1, read as the reverse complement.
CGCTTCAAGTCATAAATCTGAGAATAGTTAAAACGCCAGTCAAAATTTGACGATTTTGAGATCTCTGCAGTCGAGGAACAGGCCTACCCCGGAGCGAATTAGTGCATAAATTGACAAGGCAAAAACCGGAAGTCGCATGACGTAGACAATGCGATGACGCTGCTGCATCATCGCCATCTTCCCGGTAAACATGGTCCCATAGCCGTAACTAAACTAGTTAGGGAGACTTCTCAATATCCGTGGAGACAATTTCCCCTTTCCTGTAAACCGACGAACCCTGACGCACTGAGGAGATAAGTGGCGAGGGAAAAAAGTCAGCCCCATACCAGAGGAAGTACAAATTGTCGCTACGTATCCAAGGGCATGTCCTGCGGCCGGTTTTTTCATTGTTTTGCTACGCTGATGGCAACATACAGAGGCAGCTCGTCAATAATTTATCATGTCACGGTTTCAGGGCAGGGAACATTAGCTTGAAATCCCAGAAGCCACGAATTTGAAACGTGCAATAAAATCGGTATGAATGGAATCGGGATTTTTTTTCAAGTTTACTTTCCGCGACAACCACCGAAGGTGTATAAAAGTGGGATTAAACGAAACGAAGAAAAGGGTGACTTTATGAGTTGGGAATGCATGACGAAGGATTTGTCTTCTTTGGATCAGCAGTTCGTGGGAAGAACTAATGGTAATCCACCTTCAGCGGCGGCAGGAGGTTGTTGCGAGGACGCCAAAAGTGTTTGCCGAGGAGACAATGAAAGATTACTGCGAACTAGTTGCTAGGAGAGGAGCAGGAATGCTCGGTGCATTTCTATTCTTCTCATTAGAACGTACTTTCAGGCTTTCGGCAATACACCAATGTCTTTAACCCACCAAGTGACATGCTGACAAATTTGAAAATATGTACAAAACGACTGAGAAGGACCTACACCCATCACATAGGTATTCATTGGAAAGCTCTCAATGAGTAGGCTACTTTCCAATGAATATTTCTTTGACAGGGTACCCACATTGCCATCATTTCCGGTTCTATTTTTCATGAAATTGCCGCTGCCAATGAAGGAGGCAAACATGCTGACAATAACATCGGGAAAGTTGGGTACCAGATTTTTAAGGCTTTCCTTCAGCAGTGAATGTGGAGTTGAACGCTTGAATTTCACGGCGACGGCAGCGCCCCGCAAAGAAACCGATGACACCTTTACAGCAGTTTTATGTTCGGCTCAGCCGCAATGCAATAGTTCTTTTTCGATGGATCAGGCATGGATCAATAAAATGTTACCTTTACCAACTGAGTAACTTCCTTTCTGCTTCAGACAGTTCGGTTTGGGGATTAGAAAGCTCTCACGAAGGTTTCGCCTTAGAGAGTAAGTCGGCCCCGAGATGGGGCACAGCTTGCAGACTTTTGTGCAATGACAGTTCAAGAAGGTCGAAGTCACCGCTGCGCTGATCAGCAATACATATTTGTTCGAGGCCTTGGAGAAGCCGTCGGTCCCAAAAAAAACTTCTGGGTTAGAGGCCAAGGCCTTTAAGTGCCATCGTTCATCGTCAACATCACCCAAAAGGCCCCAAAATTTGACTTCGTCTGGACAAAAATAGATTGCCCATCTCCTGATATCGTTGTAGATTATCAAAAGGATAAAGAAGCGCAAAAACTAGTCTGTAGAATAAGCTGTCATTGACGTCATTGTTCTTGTCCTTGGGGTCCTTGAAACTGCTCATTATGAAGAAGCAGACGACATGATCTCGAGTTTACCAATACCTTCATCGATGAGGACTCGTCTCAACTGATGCTCAGTCCACCGTGTAGCATTTCTTTGACACTCAGTCCAATAACTTATCGAGAAACACGAGATTCTAACAGGGAAATCAATGTCTTAACATGTTTAGTTATTTTGGGCGCTGTAATTCTAATAGTACAGGCGCACCGTCACTGGTGGCGCTGTGTGATGGCCTCGATTTCACAAAGGCTAGGGAAATACCTACATGTACTTCTTGCCTCATTGAAACCAGTAACCATGCACGCACCGCTGGTGGAGCTGCATGTTCGCCTCGCTTTCTCAAAACCCTCACAAAGGCTATACTGACTACTTGCCTCTTAAAAACCATAATCGAACTCATTTGAACACAGATATTTTTGATGAATGGATGTTGATCTCAGAACTGGACGATGCTACACAAAAGAGATCAGGTTTCATCGCATCAGGCAGGGTTTTTTAGAGCCAATAAAGTGTCAATGCAAGACCCAGCCAACAAGAAGGCCAAACATTTTTCGCCTTTTAGAAAAAAGACGGGTCGTCTAATTACGATCGTTATAAGTACCACAAACAGAGCTGTGGTCTGCTCGCAGCCGTATGAAGAGCCACCAGCCATACACGTTACGATTGGATGAGACTGTCATTTTTCCGGCCTATCAAACACTGATATTGTCTGTCATTTTTTAACCAATCGGCCGCTAACATGACATGCCCAGGAGGCCATCAGGATCATGTTACGCCACCGCGGTTGTGTCGTCGACGAGTTCCTCGCCCGGTGAGCGGCCAAGCGAGTGATATGCGTTACATAGGTGAATGATTTTGATAGTCAAATCCCATCCTGGGTATCATCGGGGTGTTCACGGATTATTGAAGGCGTTAGCTGCCGAGATGACAGCGGAAATGCCCGGTGCTGAGGGGAAACAAGTTCATGATTATTTCATGGGAACCAGCATTACTTCAGCATGTCGAAGAATCAAAAGATTGCCAAGAATGACATCGTCACTGAGGTACATTTAATAACTTCGATGCCTTCAAATCTCTTAAAGCAAAAACGACAAAGACAATCGCAGTTCCATTTGCTTCATGCCATAAGCAGATAACCCAGGGACAGGATATGTGGTATCAGACAACTCCCTTAGGATAGGTTGCAAACACAGGGCCTAGTTCGACATTTTTGCTTCGGCTGGCCCGCCGCGAGTCATTCATATGCTGAAAGTGATTATCTTTAATGTACAGAAAAGGTCATAACGTTAATGCTAGCATTACGAAGGATTAACAAAGCTTATCAAAAACATCTTCTTTGTTTCACTCCCATTAGTATGTTCCCACATACAAAAGTTTTCACTCATTTCGTGCAATTTAAGTGGTCCAGAAACTTCCCAATATAGACTACCTCAAGTGCCTTAGGATCTGTCATATTCCAGTCGAAATCGGGTTGTTAATGGTTGTCGGCGTTCATCATAGCATAACGACCGAAGGATAGGCAAATGGTCAACAGTTACCGCGGAATAAGCCAAATATCGACATGAATAACCCAGTAACGATATAATTTTTAACTGGTTCCCAATGACTGTGTCATAAACGGCATCGAACTCCTTTATCGTAAGCTGCCAGTTCTTTGTTGTGGACGGTCGAGTCGGTTTTTCACCAGAATCAAAGGCAAGCATCAAATAACACAAAGCAAATGGCGCCGAGTGACGTTATCACAGAAGTTCTGCTACATTCTGTCGAAATAATCCCTTTTGGTAAACTTACAGCTAGCTAAAGATATCGATCCTTGTGTTGTGTGTGAAGAATGGTGTGCTGATTAATTTTTGTATGTTCAGTGTTCGATAACATGCGTCCGAACACAGGGGCCATGACAGCTGTTCCAACACTCACCTGCCCGAATCTGAGGCTGGGCCATGACAGCTTCTTGGCTGTTCCAACAGCCACCCGAACCCACAGCCGATCGCCGATACGCCCAATCACAAGGGCCATAACAGCTGCTTGGCTGTTCCAATTACACCCACAACCGATCGCCAACACGCCCAATCACAGGGACCATGACAGCTGCTTGGCTGTTCAAACACCCAGCTGCCCGACAGCCGATCGCTGATATGCCCAATCACAGGGGCCATGACAGCTGCTTGGCTGTTCCAACACCCAGCTGCC
>NMRB01001129.1:39679-50355 GCA_002633025.1 Notospermus geniculatus | reverse complement strand
AGCTTCTTGGCTGTTCCAACTGCACCGCCGATCGCCAATCCAGCAAGATCAGCCATTCAGAGTGACTTGATATTTCGAAACTCGTCATCCTCTCACGCTACAAACACAAGATCTCAAAAAAAGCTTCGCCACAATCTTTAGATCATGAATATGGCTGTCATCATTACGGCAGGCACGTCAGTCACCAATTTGAAACGTGCGGTATGGTTCATCAGTTATCACGTAACCAGAATCTAACGCTGCCATAGTCAGTCAGTTACTTTTTTGACGCGTTTGACGTGTCCACGCCGTGCTTGGTTGGCGCTGCATAGAACACCAGGACCATGTACCCAGGCAATGTCCACCGCGCCTGTCACATTCAATGATTCTGACAGGAGATTCTCTAGGGATCGGTGAAATGACCAGAAAGGAGAAGAACATGAAAAGAATTGTGAACAGCGGGCCTGACTTTCAGCGAGCAGTTTTCCTTTCGTGTTTCGCCACGGACAAAGGAGTGGTCGCGTGTGGGTGGACATCATGCCTTTATCAACCTCAGCACATTGCCTGACCTTCATTCCCTCAAGGTCAGCTTCCTTCTCTAAGGTCGAACACTTCATCCATCATTTAGAATAAGTAACTGACCAGAGAGAAGCCAATAGAATATATATTGAGCTTTCAAAAGCTATTTCATTCTCCAACATTCCAAGGGACAGTCATGGCTTTCGCAGCGATCGTTGTTCAACATCGGCAACATGTTCCCTTCATATCTCGCTACTTCGACGAGTTGCGTGGAACATACCCTTTTAGGGACGACCCCTCATCAAATTCGAGGTCGATTTACAGCATCCAGCCAAAACAGAATGCGTACAGCTGCAGAATCCCAAAGAGACAGGGTCCATCATTCACTCCACCAGTGATTAAGATGGTGACCGATTTACGCACTTTTTAATGGAGCCTGGAGTCGGTTGCATTGTTATCACAGGTTTCCAATGAGGCGTGAGAGGATGAGGGAAACCAAGTCTGTATTTACCAGATAAATACTGGTGTATAGAGAGTTGTGCGGCTGCCAGGACAGATATCACTGACTTTCCTTTTGGTTTTCTATTCTTGTGACCGGTGCTGGTCATTTATCATTGTCGGGTGAGCCGCATCCCCGATTCCTCCATCGTGTCGGCGATGTCTTCGCCTTCTTGCGGTTTCACCACACCTCAAGACACTCTCCAGCAAGGACCTGACGGCCGAATGGCAAAAATCTATGCTGGAAATCGGCTCAATAAAGTCACACTTAGAAGCTTTGTTTTGCCTCGAAATTCGGCATGGTAATAGAGGATACCATACCCTGATGCAACGGGTGGTTTAATTTGCGAAGAGGACTTTTTTTCTGGTGGCAATCTTACTTTTTTAACGGTGTTGTTCGATTGCTTTCTAAATTCTCCCTATCGCACACCGTGTTGCACCAATTCCAGCCGTACCGTGCATTTCAACCTCGGCCAAAATCAGAATCGCCGATTGCCACGGGTTCTTGCTACATAATCTTGGAGCGAACGCTTGCTCATATGTGTTGATAACACAAAGTGATTAATATTCCTTTAAAGTTCGTCCATTCGTGAGAGATCGGAAGTCTAGCCAAAGAGTTTCAATTTTGGCCAAGGTTAGCTCACGAGATGATCACTAACGAAGTCAATGGAGAGTCGGGGAAATGCCTGTCTGTGTGTCCCTGCACGGAACTCCCGCGCTCTAATCAGCTACTGAGGGAGAGATTTAATCGACGGCTAGAAACGCACGCGCTAGCTCCGGACGTCGATTAGACCTCGTGACTTGATCGCGTCGTCTGGTGTTACAGCGGGATTGAACAAGGATGTTTGACGGGCAATAACTGCCAGTGTAACAAGCTGTGATTTCTAGCAGCATAAGACAAGATTTAAATCCCCTGTCATTCAGCCGAGTGAACGAACGGTCAGCACACACTCTCACAGAGAACATGATCTGTCATCCTGCTGCATGGTAGGTCCGATGACAACCCTTGCAATCCGCTTGTCACTCCCTTGAGTGAAGGGTCAGCACTGTGTCAGTGAACAGGAGTTGTCCAGCAATAGGCCCAATGACAACCGTTGAGGTTTTGTGACCCGAAGGCCTGACCTGCTGTTACTCCCTTGGCCCAACGACAATCCTTCAGGTTCTGTGACACGCATGTCTGATCCGCCGGTAAACGTGCATCCGAACCCTGACTTAACGTAGTACACACTCATCTCATCCTCATTAACGATCAAGTTCCTGGCAGCTGATCAGGCCGAGTTTGCCAAATCAAGATTTGGGTCTCAGCAAATTTGCTCTGAACTCGGTAATTAGGAGTTATTCATGGACAGGTAGACCGAAACGTACCACCAGCTCGTTGGTGACGAATTTGGGCGACGTCTCAATGATCTCTCGTCACTTGGAGTGGAATTTATTGTAGATATTGCAAACCTTTTACCATTCTTTAAGTACCCAGTAGTCTTGAACGTTAGTTGTGGTGTTGATATTTTTGGTGACTGGGAGAGGGGAATGTGGATGGTAGTCAGCTGCCCTGCATTCATATGAGTCCAGTTCTATTGATTGACCCGTGACAAGTCTTTGGCTAGCTTCGCTGTTGGCCGCTACGCGGCGCGTTGGGCCCTTGCGTCAAGAAGTCGAAAAGTCCGCTTACTCCATCTCGACCCCCGATGGGAGGATCCTTCGCTTGCCCATGATCGGGTCGACATGCTTCAAAGTGCCAAGCAGTTCAAAACGGATGAAGTACGTGTAGCAGCTTTGCCCACTTCTTTTCGTTCTTAAGTTCACTTCAGGCAAAAGAAAGGGATGTCACATATTGGGTCGTTATCTTAACAGGTGTGGTAAGGATCCGAGAACGCGGATACAACTCCTGTGTTTTCTAGCGAAGGAAACAACTCCAACTCAGAAATATTGAAAAATGTAGCAATAAATGGTCATGTTGCGGAAATGACGGTGATCAAACTTCTTCTAGTGGAAGTGTTTTTTTCACAGGTGTTGTTCATTGTCACGTGCCAGTATTTCCCCAAGCTGTTTCACCACCTTATAGTTGGAGTGGTCACGTTGCTTTTCCTCACGTAGTGTGACCATAAACGCGAAATGTCGTCACAGTATCGTACACTTGTCTGCCGACGTTTTCATCAATGTTTGCGCGAGTCTTCCGGCCTTGAAAAATTTGAGGCAATCGGGCTGGCGCGGTGTAACATCTGCGTCTGTTAACTCCAGTGCAAAGGGGCGCTGATAATCTCGTGGTGATCACGTGTGCCTTCAAGCAAGCGGCAAGTCCCAGGTTCGAATCCAGCCTGGGCTATGGGATCATCATCCTGGCTCTCCACGTGCATCGCATGAGACATAAGCCGTGGTGCCTTGTACCTTTGCAAGGGCTAGTAAACACCCTATCCAAGTGTGGAACATAGCAGCTTGAGACGGCCTCTTCCGTACTTATCAGGGCCAATAATGCTTTTGCTTCGCCCATGATGGAAAAAATCCAATACAGTACAACAAAAGTGTTAAGCTCCAATCACATCATAGGATGACCATGAACTCCAACAGTTGACAATGAACTAACACAATTTTTTTCTTGTATTTTTCAGAAAGAAAAACGTATACAATAAAAGGTAGGTACAGCAACAGTTTTAGGTTGTTCTACACTATTTTCACTGTAAGTGGGCTATCACGGAAGCGTCGTGGACTGCATGCGTTGCATCTCAAAGTAACACCAGAGAAGAGTCTGAAGGTCCATCGCACAACCTACATCAGCCCTCACACCATAGAATTGATAATTAAATGAAGCATCCCCCTTTTAAGGAGGTCGTCGCTAATGGTAATTTGTACCCCTGTTCCGTCAATATCATGAAAATACCCTTAGGGCATAATCTGATTATGTCTCAATAATGGTGGCAATATGGCAGGGACAGTCTGGGTCAAGTCTCGGGGAATCACGCAAAATCACATGATTTGCGATGTCAGGTTTGCAGCTGGGGTCGTGTGGTGTAAATTGAGCAAGAAGTACGATAGGTCAACCCGTAGATTTCAACCAAGAAGGATCTAGCGAGATGCAATAGCCGCAAGGTTTCCAAAGGGAAAGGTCAGCTACCATAGATGAAAGACCAACAGGTCGTGATCAACTAGTCATGAACATGAAGGGTCAGCTCGGTCAGCATTACCGATCAACGAAGTCATGATCTTTGATTTCATCATGGAGGTCAGAACCAACCCTCAGGGTGAGGAACTGAAGCCTGACTCACAAACCTGGTTACGTGTTCTAAGCGAACGCCTTTCTCTCTCTCCCACCGAACAAAGAATGGCTTAAATTACCAATATTGGGCCTACTGTTGAATGTGACTTGTGTTATGCAAGCTGCGTGGGGTGTGGGGATTTTGACTTTGTGTGTTCATATCACTATGAACGACCTGTGCAGACCTATATGTGCACAGGGTAGAACAGAAGCATTTTCGCTGTGTTGTGTGGTCAACAGCATGCTGTACCAGACCAGAGCTGAGAGTACCAACCCGGTCTTTGAGTCCCATCTAAAGAAGAACAAGAAATTAGATTTGCACCAAAGAAAGGAACAGTTCGAACATCTTGCCTCGAGCGAGGCTGACAATTCGAGGATGGTGAGCCGTTTCTGAGAGAAGTCTAAAGAAACCTGTTCCTCATACACCTGGATTCTGGTCTTCCATGGCGACCACGAAACTTCTCATCCAGCGCTCGAAGCATCGGAGATAAGAACTTTAATCAGTACATACTCCCACTGCAGTTGTTGGCGAGGTCTATTGAAGGCCGATTGGATGAAGAAGTCGTTGTTCCTGATTCCCCTCCTCCATGACACCGATCCGACAATTTGTGCTGACGGAGTTCAGAAATGGCAAACCGACTGCTCGGAATTCGGTCTTCTTCACAGACGCATCTATAATCGTCATCCTTTATTTCTACGCACGTGAGAGGCAGGAGAAATTTCACAGTTGGTGAAGATGAAATGGATTTAGTCCGATGATGTGACAGTGCCAATTTACGTCTCTACTGTGGATCAGAAAGCACAAAAAACCGCACATCGTCTGATTGGAATAGCAACATTTTCCAATGCAATCATAATGCCTTGGAATACAAAAAAAAACTAATTTAGAACTATCCTGGCGGAAAGACAGCTTGCTGTTGACTCGGCACCTCGTGAAATGCAAGGGCCGAGAAGCAGTTGGTAGAAACAGAGGCTTCATTTGACGATCCTCACCGCTTGGTGCTCCACGATTTGACGGGATTGATCGAACCGGGATCGGCAGAATGCGATACCTTTTTAAGTCATTGTACTTGTCTACCGTTTGTCGAAACGTCATTCAAACTAATACAAGTGTACAGGATCTGCGGGCGCAACGACCTTCAAATGCCCTTCAACGTATGCAGTGCCCTCTCAGAGAATGACCTTCAAATGCCCTTCAACGTGTAGTTCTCTCTCAGTGAACGGCCTTCAAATGTCACCTAAGGTGACGACAAGACCTTTTCTCTGATGACGACAAATTGACGTGACCTCCAAACGATCTAAATGCAAATATCCTGTCGTGATACGGTTCATCCCGACACAGGATGATGGTTACAACAGCAAATGATTCCGACCATGTAGTATGTAATTGAAAATGGTTACAGAACATACTCCGGCGGGTCGTGTCAGGTGATTATCCTGCTTGCTAATCTTATAAACCATTTGTAACAGACGTGAAAGATGATTAACCGGATTGTAGGACGTTAGAACGCGTTGTGATCGTCCAGCAGCGACATCAGATCGGAGCGGCGCAGTGAGACAATGCCAGCGTACCGCCGAGATCTCCCATCTTGGCTTTTTTCATCATATAATCCATGATAGTTGAACTTGCAACTGGATGGAATACGGTGTAATAAGAACCATTCCCCCAATCTTTAGTCTTTGGATCCAACAACAAGAACACAGAAGCTTAAGCCGCCTTTAACTTATCCATACAACCAACGAATAAAGGATGACATACATATATATCTCTTATTTTGTAAAAAAAAGCTGCTGCCTTGTCTGAGTGTTGGGATTACTACAATATCTCCACCACTTATATAAGTAGTGCTTGCCGTTACAAGCTTACTTCGCCATTGTTCCTGTAATGTGGGAGGGCTGACATGAAAGCGTAGCTAAGATCGGAATACCTGTGAAAGAAAAAGCTAGCTTTGTGGTAAAGAAACGTCAACTGGATTATGGTTCCCTTGGGTTGTGGAGGAAAGTTATAGGACTGGTAGGCTTCACAGGATCGTACTAGTTTTACGTCCCATGTTGGTTCACTGGGATGTGAAATTGTGAATCGTTTTTTAAGGACGGCACAGATTCAAGGTTTCACGTCCCACACACAGCCAGCAAGCGAGAGTTGACGAAGTTGTCGGGAACTCTATGCCGGGAAAATGTGTCCTGAGAATTAAAAAAAAATACAGAGTAAAGATTTTCATATCTATGATCATTGGTTTCGGTCGGTGACAACGAAATAAGAAAACAATATCAAGGAATGGATATCGATTGGATGGTCTGCGTGGGCAGATGATCGCACGACGACGATCATGTCAACTGGATGTCGCTGGCACAATGGGTCATATGAATGAAGACATGCTTTTACTTGAATTTTCAATACAAATGCACCAGCAATGCTGTACAAATCTGAAGTAAAAGCATTTGCTTGTCTTTATTCATATGACCCAATATCTTTGCCCTCTCTTTTCAACAGAAGTCATTCCAAGGATAAGGGCCCTACTTCAGTATATCACTAGTACGACACAAAAAGGTCCAACCCCCTCGGAAATGTTCCAGAAGTTATCGTAAATATTGACAGTTTACAGAGTTTAAGAGATCAAACGCTAACGATAACGTTTACGTTAACGCTATTTCTTGCATGTATTTCATGTACAAAAAATATTGTTAACGAAAATGTTATCGTTAGCGTGTGATCTCTTAAACTCCCTATTATAGGCAAAATGTCCTCTGAACATTTTTCACTGAAATTTTGGTTTCAAAACGATCCTCCAGGAAAACGTATTTAAAATTCGAATTTCCAGCCTGTGGCCTCGTTTGGCCTTACCTTAAATGTCACAGAGATGACGGAATCAAAGCCATCGTTGTACAATTAAAGGAAGAAATTGAGGCAAATGTCAGGATTGCTGACGGTAGGTCGTCATGAATGTTACAAGTGACATTTGCCCCACCTTTAGGAATGAGATGCAAGACATTAACCGTCTTTGAGGCGACATTTTTTGATCGCGAAACTTTTAAGATCGCCTTGAAGATGGGGATACTACATTTAGAATGTTTACGATTCCCATTAAGGTGTGTATCTACTATGGTAAAAAAACAAATTCATGTCCACTTTCAAATGGTATGATATCGTAGAAGGAAGACACCATTCAAAAGAATCATTCGGCCGGGAACGACCTGAGGCGAACTGCTATCTGTCACTGGGCGGCGCATTTCACCTCGGACACAAGTCCAAGGCAGCCATGTTGTTTATCATCAAACCCACGTGACCGCCATGGGACTATTTTCGCCGAATTTTGGCCCGTTAAGATGTTCAACCGTACTTGCTCGATAAGTTGAGGCATATTATATATAAACTTACCGGTATCTCACCCAATCTGCCAATTATTGATCAATAACGAAACGTTTTTATGCGACCTATTTGGTTCATGCGCAGGTGTGATGAGGCGACCGCATCTGAATTCTCACAAACGGGCAGCGATCGTTGCGCGTTCAAGATGGCTGCCTTGGAATTGTGTCCGAGGGGAAATGCGAGTATCTACGGAAATTGCCGAGCAGTTGCCTTCGGAAGTTCCGAATGCAAAAGAATGTGATACATCATATTGCGTACCACAACTGTCAACATGGGGTTATTTTCTGAAGGGATGAGTGTTTTGGGAAGCTGTGTTACGTCATCCGTTCCGTTCCGCATTTTATAATGGCTCCACTACTGAGTCAGTAGGTCGGGAGAATGGGGACTTGGTGGCGCTGTTGGGACTTCGGTGTTACGGGCTTTGGTTTCCTTTTCCATGTGGACATGTTGGCAGGAGCACGAGTTCACAGCTAAAATCCAATACCTCATCAGAGCGATTTTAAGCGGAGAAATTTCGACTGTGGTTAACTCGGGCGATTTGGCATCCGCACCGCTTGCGTCATTCCAACGAACCGAACCGAACCTTGGTCTTTGAGAGCCAGGACAACAGGCCTATTACGATCCCCCTCCCCCTCCCCCCGGGTCGTCAACCTCCGTTTTGATAAGGTTAATATCAAACCCAATTGTCGCTTATTTCCTCAGATTACTATATAGCTTTTAAGTCAAACGGATTCTAGATTTCTATGGCTCAGTTATCAAAGAGGTTAATCTCACGGAAGATGAGGAGAATGACAGGAAGAGCGAAGGATGAGATTACACTTAGTCGTGTCCATCGAGGACGGTTTAAGCGATATACCAGTCAGCAAATTGATGTGATTCCAACCTCAGGGACTGACGTGACGTCACACAATTCATCCTTTACAAGTTTCCGGTCCCTTTAGCACTTCGCGCATGTGCGTGATCATTGATTCCATGAAAATGCATGATTTCCTAATCTGACAAGGAAGGTCGTCTGCCAATGACAAACGTTTTTCACTTCCTTCATTAGCGTGATGAGGACACTATTCCGGAAAAACTCTCTGTTTCTAGCATGTTTCTGATCACGACCTTTTACTATTTTGGAAGATGATGGCACTAATGAACAGTTCAGTTTCAAAAGAAGTGGTCGTAATAACCATGCATGCCTCCACAAAAAAATGAATATCATCTGCACAAATATATCGTCAAGAATTAATTGTATACGGTGTTTGAGTAGATGACAGCCACGAGTCATGCGCTACCGTTGAATGCCAACTCGTGGGAACCAATCACATTCGTCGTTTCTTTTCTTCCTGAGGTCAAGGTCGAACTTCGATTGTCAGAGTGGCACCAGCGTCGAGTGGGAATCATGGGGTCCAATCAGCGCGCTTATTACGCAGTTACAACTATTCTGATTGGCTGAGGGGAAAGGTCAGGGTTAGGGTTAAGGTTAGCTCTCTTGGTGGCAGTGTCTCCGCGTTTTAGCTGATGCCAGGCCCCACGTAAAGCAAAGCTAGCATTAAACACTCGCACACTGCGTCGGATAATAAACCCTCGGGATTTCGCTCGAGCCTCCCATATGCCTCCTGCATTCTGTCACATTGCCCAAGTCGGGCACTATAATACTCAGGCTGAGAACAAGCAGGGCAGACGTGTACATCGCGACGCGCATCATCCACCCCCCACCCCCGCATGACTCTAGCAGGAGAGGGTCAATGTCATCAAAACACCCGACACTGGTAAATTTTGCTGCAGGGAATAACCCGCCGAGTTTAAACAAAATAATTTCCACCCTGCCGGAAGTTCCAAGAGGGCAAAGTCTATTTTTAAGAGGAAATTAACGTCAATTGCACAAAATCGCTGTAATTTTTGCGTCAATCACTTCTCAGAAATGATTGGCCTCCCGATAACCACGCAGTCCAATAAACCCGACCATATCGGCAAGGTAGTGGCATCAGTCGATAGACCAGGCTACACCGATCTTAGGGTGTTTCACGTGGCCGCCTGTAGGCCTGCCATTCTCTGACATTGCGTGATCAGATGACTACGCCGATTTGTGGGGAAAAAATCTTCCGTCGGACGACCATCAGTTCTCAGAACGTGTGCATCTCGACGTCACAAAGACCTCATCGGCCATTGGCTATCGCCAATCAGCTGACGCTCCCAGCCAATCACCTGCCGGCTATCAGAATATCTGACCTCCAATTACAACAATACTAGAGAGCTAACAGCCTCCAGCTAGGCCTACATTACGCCGCAAGAGGAAGGCAGAATCTGCCGATTGAGCAGAAAACAGACACCCCATTGTGTGAGCACCGATACCATAAGTGAGGTTAATAGCGACAATGGTCATATTACTGGTCATGATTGCCGCGGCTGGGGACAGATTGGCTGAAGACTCCGTCGAGGATCCATCTGTTGTGGTCGTCGTGACGGAATAGGACCTCCTGTTGACGAGGTTTGATGAGTACTTGCTCACTTCCTGCATGCACAATCTGCCATGCTGTGTTTCTTACGACAAAGACCTTGCGGGGGACTTAAAAAACAGCCCAATCAGATTTAACCTTTCCGACCAGTGGAGATTGCGGTTTTCTGCATCGGAGGATGCTGCAGAAAACTGAAGTAAACGTACAAGACTTTCATCCACACCAGGCAATGAATATACGATGGCTGTGCCAGTCCAATGCAATCAACGATCTCATCTCAACTTCGCAACACAGCGACCTTTCTGGCAAGCACTTCACAGTTCTCGAACCAAGAGCTCTTGGGGTGAAGACGCTACCAAAGAACATTCCAAGTAGACCGGGGAAATCACCGCACAAAACGGTCGTGCGTGATTTGCGGCAGCAATGACGAGAATTGTTTGTACTTCTGAGTAGAAAATCTGCCACAGTTGTTATCACAAGTGCTCGCGTCGGGTACGTTACGGCAAAAACTCATGTCAACATGGTCAACGGCACTTTCCTTGAGCAGACTCGAGAAACATAGTCCAAATGGTTACTCTTGGGGAAAGGAAACGACATTGTTTTTTTTCGGCCGGGC
>NMRB01001128.1:173744-200470 GCA_002633025.1 Notospermus geniculatus | reverse complement strand
CTTCTTTGCAATTTTTTGTCCAAAATCCGCATGAAAATCATGTTTTTTGGTTGGCTCGGGGGGGGGGGCAACTGCCCTCTTGCTTCTCCCCCCCCCCCCTGATAAATACGGCTCTGTAAGACGGGTTTTGCTGTGGCAGATCACATGTCACATGTAGGATTGTAACATAAAGTACATCTTAAAATTCTGAACTGTAAATCTAACAAAGACTGCACTAGCGACACTATCTACCCTAGTGGGAGCTTACGGAACCAAAAACTCAGTTCATCCATGAATCAAGTGACCCACCTTTCCTCATCCGGTGTGTCAAACTTGAGCCTCTTTGAACTCTTGATTGGACCACCCTTGGATCCAGGAGAATCCCTCTTAGAGGCCTTGTATCTGTTCATGCTCTTGTTTATACTCTTCAGAATCTCCGACTGAAAAGAGAAATTTCAAGTGAATAAAGTGGACAGGCACTTCACCGTTCACAAGGGCTAAAACAGTAGACATTCTTCTCTGTATATTCCACCCCTTTCACTTTGATGCAAGTAGTATTGTAGTCTATTTGATTTTTCCATCAGGGCTGAAGCCAAAGCATTATTGGCCCTGGTAAGTATGGAAGAGGCCATCTCAAGCTACTCATGTTCCTCACTTGGAGGTACAAGGCATCACAGCTTACATTCAATGCAACAGACTGAAGAGCCAGGGATGATTAATCCCATATGGCCCAGGCTGGATTCGAACCCGGGACCTGCTGCTTGCTGAGCGAACGTGATAACCACTAGGCTATCAGGGCTCCTCACAGATACAGTGGTGACAGACAGCAGAGGAAAGACCTCAAATAACTGGACAGCAAAAGCGGAAAATCGCTGAAATAAATTCCTGCGTTATAAGGCACTGTACCCCAAGGTTTTCTCCAAAGCTGTACAACCTCCGCGTCCGTGGGGTCATTCTTGATGGGGTCAAGGGCACTTTGAACGGCGACTCATTCATGGGCGAGAGGTGGATGTTGTTACGCCCAGCAACACTGAAGAAAAGACAATGATTCCTAAATGATATGAAAACTGCATGAAGCCCAAGTAAACGCTGGCCATGTTTTGAGATTTAGTGATAGAGAGAACCTGCCACGGAAACCTATCCATCAACGTTTGGTAGAGTGTTTCTACACTTGGCAGTCCATGGCAACCAAATTGAAAGTGTCAGGAAACTGAGAGATATATCTAATGCCAACAGAATGTACTGGACCTTCGCTGTCCGCTGTAGAGTTGTTGCGCATAGATGGTGGGACCATGACAGGGGCATCTACTTATACCTAGACCTGCATGAAGGCCTGTATCTCACATGTAGTACAACACATTTTAACATTCATAGACGTACCTCGTAACAGGAGAAGACTGAGTGGATGACTTTGGTGAGAGGACGGCAGTCGGAGAGACTGGGGTCTGAAAGAGATGAACAAATTCTGAATCCAACGTTTTATCTTTGTGCACCAGCGAAGTAGAGGCAGGTTACATAAATCATCCTGACTGAGTGAGATCGATTGTTTGCAAGACAGAGACATTCCCAATCCGGTACAACGGAATATGGCCTTCGACTCATCCAACAAGAGGAGACAAAATCATGCATTCTTCAATCTCTAGACCACACCAACATCTGTATGTGACCCGATCTAGCAGCAGTAGACACTTGTCAAACCAAGAAAAGGGTTAACGGCCTTACAACACAATAGCTGAAATGTACGTCTCTGCAGGTTGACAATAGTAGTGGACAGCAGTGATAATAGTTGAGTAAACTGATGACTAATGACGATCACTTGCGACAAGGGCCTGAATTTGCTAGCTGTTACTACTTTACTCACACTGCCTGTCCCTCGCTGGGGACTTATCCTGATCACATAATCTCTCATAAGCGGTAAGAACACACGGTTATAAAACCCAATGATGGAATCCGTAACGCCGGGTTTGATGACGACATTTTTGTAGACGGCATACGAGGAAGGGCTGAGCATACGATACGCATTGACGATTGTTTTGAACTTGATTTCTTCCGTGGAAGCTTTACAGAGGCTGTATAGACAAGACATCATAATCTGAAGTGAAACAAAATGGTGAACTTGTAAAGTTAAAGTTTTTTTTAATAGTCTGATATCAACTACAGTAGAGGTGTCATCCGAATTTACACTTTAACCCCAGTCTGTCCTGAAACCTTTCAGTAGAACTCAGATGAGCTGCTCATTCAGCACTACAATCTGAGCATTTCTGACCAGTACCCATTTATACACGTGGGTAGAGAGGCAAGGCAGGCAAAGAGACTTGCCCAAAGTCCCACGCCACAGTGGGATTCGAACCCGGGACCCTCTGACCGCTAGTCGGAGACCCGAACCACTACACCACCGAGGCTCCATGGCTAATTTAGCATATGAATCCCTACACAACATCTCACCTGGTCTAAATGTTTATTCTTCATCAGCTCCATCTCTCGAGTGATACAATGCTCCAGACACATCCAAATCTTCAGCATCAATTCCCGCGGGATTTCCAAACGTGTACACAAACATTTCAATCGCTGGTAGGCGAGGCGACAGACTTTATTGAAGAAATGGTTGAGTGAGACGGACCTTGAGATCTTGACAGTTGGAGCAGGTTGTGGACTGGGACTGGACTGACTGCATGTTGTTCTTGATGGAACTGGTGAAGCATACCTGAACGAGAAAGATAATAATTTTTTTTTTTTTTAATTTTTTTTTATTATTTTTTTTTTAAGATAATAATTTGTCGGTGATTTTCACTTTTAACCTAATTTCGCCGCCTATTTTTTTGCACTTTCCATCTGTAGCTCTCACCGCCATGAAATGCCACTGCATTAAGATGAATAGAGAACAGTATAATGAGTCGAGGTGGTTTATGGTGGTATGAGCGTCTGGAGACATGGCGGATTGTCAGATTGCGGCGCTGCCGGCAGTAATTGGTGATTTTGATTTCTACATTAGACGTGATGGTGATGTTTGTCAAAAAGTGGGCGTGGTCTTCTAGGTAGCTCACAGCAGGGCGGTTTAGGGTGGCATGGGGTCTACTGGGTTAAAATGGTCCCATTCCAAAAGGAGAGTTCATGCTTTATGGCGGCATTTTCTTGAAATCGACGAAAAAAAGGGTTGAAATGAAGGAGAGTGGTAGATTAGTACCCTTACAATTGAGCTGATGAGAGTGTACTAGACGACGTCCCTGCAGTAGGAGACGCCATGGCTGCCGTTGTTGACGCTGATGTCGTCTGCTCTGGACTGTTTACTCTAACAACATCAAATAACGGCGAGTCTTCTTTCCAGACAAGTGACTCCAAGATCTGGTTCTCAATATTGTGCAGGTGCTGAAGATACAAACATTTTATACAAAATCCTACCGGATAATTTTAATTCTGCAGTGACTGAATCAGAACTCTTCAGTCAATGGGAGACTTTAAAGCCAGCAGCACACCAGGCGATAAGCAAATGATCTGCTCGCCACCGAGCAAAATTGGCTGTTGACGCCACCAGGGCTTGACATAAGCCAAGGCCATTTTCCAAAACACCCTTGCTGGCCCTCTATTCTAATCCAAAGTGATTGTTGTCCAAGGTCATGGATGGTCAATTTCAGCAGACCCAGTTTATTATCACATTAATCAAAGGAAGGCACACAATAGGCCAAGGGTCAGCCAGCCATGGCCCTGGACACTTTAGAGGGCCAGCAAGGGTGTTTTGGAAAATGGCCTCGGCTTATGTCAAGCCCTGCGCCACAAGTGCGCTGGACAGCGAGATGCGTGGAATCCTCACACCAGTGATGCTCACCCATAATCAAACAATAGTAAAACTGACATCGTTTAGTCTGCGGTGGCTGGCGAGAAGATCAGTGGTGATCAGATCGCTTGCAATATGGCCTAGTCTGCGGTGGTTGGTGATCAGATCGCTTGCGATATCGCCTGGTGTGCTGCTTGCTGTAGAGCACCACCAATGTGCAGTCCTAGGACGTCATGGAATTTGATGTCATAGAGAAGAAACGCAAGCTACAACATCATTCATAATGACGCCAGGTTGTGGCCTATGCCAGTGAAGTCAAATTTTGCGACATTTTACGACCGCTTACTGGTGGCGGCCTCTTACAGCAGTAAAATCTCCCATTATAAAACAAGATTTTTATTCTACATTTGCGACCTGCTCCAGCCAAAGTAGGCACATGTCACAACCGAGAAAAGGGTTAACGGCCTTACAATATACAAGAGCTGAAATGTACGTCTCTGCGGGTTGACAATAGTAGTGGACAGCAGTGATAAAAGTTGAGTAAACTGATGACCAATGATGATCACTTGTGACAAGCGCCTGATTTTGGTGGAGCGGGTCACATTTGCGGTTCACAAAACAGTCCCTTTACAGAAATGTGAGGCCACAACCAGCCCCCAACCTTGAACAAGACGGGCCTACATACCAGCAATTCTTCTGCAAATGCAATGATGACTTACGTCTATTATGTCGACAGGGAGTTTAGGTTCTGCCTTAATGAAGCTGTCAAGGACTTTATAAAAGCTGTAGGCCTTGAGCTGGAAGGTGTCAAGGACCCACGGGAATGCAAGGCAGTGGGTCCGAGTCCCGGGAGATGCCACTGTTGGTGTCCCTAGAAGAAAACAGCAGAAAACATCGTAAGATCACCATACTTATGTAAGGTCAAGGTTATACAAAATCAGTCCAACACGCTTTCAACATCAGCATTTTCTACAAAATATTACATTGAAAACCACTTACATGCGAGTCCGTACGTCACCATGACGACCTCAACAGAACACGCCAGGAGAGATCGGTGGAAGGAATCCGTGGACAACAACTGGGTGAAGTCTTTAGTGTGCAGACGTTCTTCTTCCTGTCAGGAAAAAATAAACAAACTTCAAAACATTGGCGCATGACGTGAACTGAATATGCTAATGCTCCTCCTGAACCCGCACATTTCAATAGCTGACATGTACTAT
Organism: Notospermus geniculatus; assembly: GCA_002633025.1. NCBI lineage: Eukaryota > Metazoa > Nemertea > Pilidiophora > Heteronemertea > Lineidae > Notospermus > Notospermus geniculatus. The sequence continues at coordinate 195,499 of NMRB01001128.1, read as the reverse complement.
GTAACAGGTAAACAGTAGCAAGGCCTAGTAGATCAATGCACACGCAATCTGACAGCCCTTGTTGATCATTCAGCGACATCCGCCGGGTTTTGCTAGACCGCCACACAATTTATTGGGACGCACGGTATATTTCAGCATCAGATGTCATTTGAGGAAAGTGTTAATGGCCTTGCTGAACCCGCACATTTCAATAGCTGAAATGTACTACGTAACAGGTAAACAGTAGTAGATCAATGCACAGGCAATCTGACAGCCCTTAAGTTGTTGATCATTCAGCAACTTCTGATGGGTTTTCCCAGACCGCCTGACATATACTTACAGATATCAGCAGTGTTTCCATGACCCTGTAGTACAATCGTAGCGCCATCTGCATTCTGACTCGGGCAATGCTTTCCTCCGTCTGGCCAAGTTCTTTACAAAATTCACAAATGAAGGCATCTTCTAACTGGCTCGCTCGATCATGGATGGATTCACTCGGATTAATGGCACACGACTGAAATATAAAGCAGTCAGAATGATAAGTGTGTGACCGTATAGACCGTTCTCAAAATAACGTAAACGACAAAGATCTGCGCACTTCTGCCGAAATCTCAACCAGAACCTCGATCTGAAATTGAATGACGTAACGCAGACAACCCCATGATAGTGACTTCGAAGACGTTGCATCGACCATTGCTGAATCATGGATGGCGTCACGTCAGCCGGTTTCGGATCGAGGTTCTGGTTGAGATTTCGGCAGAAGTGCGCAGACCTGTGAATTCGAGAATTGTCTATAGACCATGTGCAGTCACTTCTGACCATGCTGCTGTCCACGACAAAGTGCGCCACAGGTAGACTGGGTCATGGTTGAAGCGTTTACGACAAAGTGCACCACGTGGGTCGCCGACGTCAATTTGAGTGTCAAGACGGCGGATTTTTCCGTGCTGACGTCATCTGACCATGATCAAAACAATACATTAAGACCACAAGTTAGGGTCATAAGGGCCCACTGGCTGACTCATACAGACCTCAACCTCATAATTCAGAAACAGCTAGTCCAAATGTTAGCTTTTACTCCCAGCTAGAAAACATGGAATTTCAACCCTGCATACCTGGAAGTAATTTTGCAAAACATCACTTGGTCCATCTGAGGCAGAGGACAAGATATTCTTTAGAGCTTGAACGGTGGTCAATGCTGATGTGACTGGCGTATGGGGGATGTTGGCTCTTAGTGGACTGGTCCGAGCATCGGGTACCAGGTGGGGATCATGGGTAAGGAAGAGCAACGAATCAAAATCACCGTCTCGTTCGTAACATGACACACACATCTGGTAGATCTTTGTGATCTGAAGAGAGACAAGGCATAAATTTTAATGAAAAATAAACTCCAGTCGCTTTTATGGAAGAGAGAGAATCCTTCATCTGCACGAGTTACTGAACCATCTAAGACATGTTGATAACGACCTTAGTCAGTGCTAAGCATTACTGTTTTCAAAAGTGAGGACTTTAGCACGATTGGGTCCATGGAACAAGAAAGGGCAGTATTTACATCAAATCCATTCTCATTCCTTGGAATAGCTGTAGAAAACATCTTCCAGTGGGTTTGGTAAAGATCGAACGTCTCATCATAACTTGCACCAAACGTTTCACAGAGCTGTCTCAGCAGCAGAGAGTCATCCCGCTGTTCTTTGGCCTCACGCGAAGCGGCATCTGAAAATATGGAAGAACACCAATCAGAGGACGAAAAGAGGTTGGGTTATTGGGCGACAGAAGAACGCAGTGAGGTGACCCCCTCCAAAAAGGTACTGTATACGCAAATATTTTCGCGAATAAAAATTACTGCGAAAATTGCGAATTGACCAATACCCCCGCGAATTCTATTACACGCGAACCATTTTCCAATCGCTGTGCACCACTGAAAATGCAGTGTTCTTGAAATCTTACATCGGACCCCAACCGCGAATATTAATCCACGCGAAAAGGTACTTTCGGGCCCCAACCGCTAAATATTTTTGCCGTGAAAATATCTGCGTATACGGTAACATAAATGTGAAATTGTAAACACAATATAAGTATGAACACACCAAATGGCTCCAGCAATTCAAAACATGGCAGTTCCTGCATGACGGCCTCCAGACAGCAGAGCAGCAGGCTGAAGACGGTGACTAATTCCTGGCTCTGGCAGCCACTCGCTCTCGCCAAAACGAATATGGACCAGCACAGTCGTTTTGTGACTTGAAGTTTACTGAAACAAACAGGAATTGTGATATCAAGCAATTGGCAGCGATCATTCATGTTATTATAGACCTTTCCAACAAAGATGGCAGTCAAAAAGTTCTCACCACATGACGTCAAAAGCTTAATACCATTCAATGGCCGCTGGCACGCTAAGGGTACAAAACTTAAGTAAAATAATTGTCTGAGAGGATGCGTTTGGTAGCGTTATATGATGCTTGGACAATGAATGGCCATGACGTCATGTGGGAGAACTAGTAGGCCACCATCTTTGTTGGAAAGGTCCATACCAGATTACGATGCTGATGAAAGTGGAACTTATAGACCCTTCTCAAATCATCCTCCCACAGCAGGGGTTTATTACCGCGCTCCTCTTCATCCGCTCACACAAACAGAGTGTATGGAGAGGAACGAAATCAAAGCCCTGCTGTGGGAGGATGTCTCAAATTGACGTAAACGACAAAGATCTACACACTTCTGCAGAAGTCTCAACCAGAACCTCGGTCTGAAACTGAATGACGTAACGCAGACAACCCCACGACAGTGACGTCGACGACGTTGTGTCAGATTCGACCATTGCTGAATCATGGATGGCGTCACGTCAGTTGGTACCTACTCAGACTGATCTTCATTTGGTCTAAATATGTTGTCGAAGAGTTTTTCATATTTGTAATAGATGGCAGACACAATGCAGTAATTCCGTTCCAAGTCGATGATGGTGTGTTGGACTGCATCGCTCAGGTTGCAGGACTCTCGTACGACACAGAGCTTCTGGAAAAACGTCGTCATGCTGCAAAGCATCAAATATCAACAATCAGTACCAGGTACCAGGTACTCAATGCAAGCAAATGACATCTAATAGTGAGAGAAGATGAAATCCTCTGCCATGAATTTCTGGCCAACTTGATCTTTTTCAGCATGCCAGGCTCGCAGTGGACACCAGGCTCACGAGAAAGCTGACACAGTCCAGAACCGCAGAATTTTCAAGTATGTGTATTAGTAGTAATATTAGTACAGAGGTTTGTATGTTTCCATCAAGGCTGAAGCCATAGCATTTTTGGCCCTGGTAAGTACGGAAGAGGCCACCTCAAGCTACTCATGTTCCTCACTTGGATGGGGCCTTTTACTTGCCCTCACAAGGGAACAAGGCACAAGGCACCACAGCTTACTCTCCCATGCGACGGACAGACTGAATACTTTCCCGGGCGATGAACGTGAAGAGCCAGGGATGACATCCCCCCGTATGGCCGGGGCTGAATTCGAACCTGGGACCTGCTGCTTGCTTAGGCGAGACTTTTTTTATACCTTGGTTAGCGTGCCCGCCGCTCCGTGAATTCCCGAAAAAAAAATAAAAATAAAATTTTATTTTCGGCCATTTAGCGTGCCCGCCGCACTCGAAATCGTTGAAAAATCGGAATAAAAAAAAAACTTTTTCTTTATTAGTTTCACTAACGCGACCACCCCGCTATCCAGACCGCGACCACAGCTTTGGCTGTCCCAAGTGGCAATTAGCACCTCGGTAACACGACCAACCACAACCTAATTAGTGGTCTGATTATCAAACAAAGGCGAGTCAGCAGTGTGTGTGTACCAAACAGGACCAATTAACACATGACATAAGCCATGTGCATGACGGGTTGGGGTCAGCGATCATAAAAGGCAGGCCTAAGCATGAGACGGGCGCAATATTTACACGGAATTCACCATTCCAGACCTGCCAGTCGTCCATCCTAGTCGTCACAGTGTCAGTGGGCTATCTGCTTACTAGTATCAGGCCAGGCTGGAGATGGTCTAGTCTGGTTTATTAAACGAAGTTTACTTCGGTCTGGATCGGCACTCATGGGGCCGATTTCGGTAAGGCGACCACCCCGCTAATGCGACCACTTTGGGTCTGTCCCATGGGTGGTCGTGTTACCGGGGTTCCACTGTATTTATTATTGAGTGTAACACATACTTGATGTCTGCCTCCTTGAGGAGGTCCATGACTTTTGGAGTAGGAGATGTCAAGCTGCCGTCCTGGGCATGAGGGTCATGAATACCATTTGGGTAACGCTTGTCAACTGTGACTGTGTACAACAGAATGCTGTACCATATCTTGGGATCACCCTGAAATTGTAATTATGAAATTATGGTATTTGACCTTGAGTAAGTGTTTGTTACTCTAGGGATCCTGCTCTTTTAACCCAATAGAGCTGCAATTTTTTTTGCACTTTCCATCCCTGTAACCTTCACCGCCCTGAAATGCCACTCACTGTATTAAGCCGAATGGAGAACAGTATAATGAGACAAGGTGGTTTATGGCGGTATCGGCGTCTGGAGACATGGCGGATTGTAGCGCTGCTGGCAGTAATTGGTGATTTTGATTTCTACATTAGAGGTGATGGGGACTTTTGTCAAAAAGTGGGCGTGGTCTTCTAGGCGGCTCACGGTCATGCCAAAACTTACAGAATAATAATCTGTATAATTGGCCAAACACTCGGCCAGCATAGTCCATACTATCTTGTGGACATCTTCATCAAAACCAAGCTTTTTACAGATGGCTCTGCAGCTCGATTCATCACCTGCCATTGTTATCTAAATATATAAAAAGAAAAATGTCAAATCACAGCTATGGTCAGTACTAGGAGGATCTACTAGGCCTATACCAGACCTGCCTACCCTAACTTTGAGCTGGCTGTAATGTTTTCGAGGAATAACCATAAAATGACACTTTTCAGTGTAAAATAACAGAACGCAAAATTCTGCAGTTGTTCGAATGAGTGTATTTTTCTACACTTTAAGTGTATATACTCCTTAACAGAAGAAGAGTCAAAATTACATAGAGGTCTAATCAGGTACTTGCCACCCTGGCCTATCATACCAAGAGGCAAGACTGCCAACACTGCATTGATCGTTGTGTTTCCAGCTAATTCCAAGCAATCACATGATTGAATGCTTGAGCATACTTAGCCTCTGCCATCTTCAACCATCAAGGGTTAACATCAGCCCCCCACCCCACCCCCGCGCCACTTTATATTTATGACCCGTCAATCACTCAATATCATGAAAGTGACGATAATTTGCATAAGGGACACACACCGCGTGAGCTACTGCAAAATCTTGTCCGCAGTCAGGTGTACTTCACTGCGGACAGAAATCTAGGTCATCCAGGTGTGCTGTGTGTATTTATATACCGTGGTATACAGGGCTGACCTAATACATTAGTTTCGCAGTAGCTCACGCAGAGTGTGTCCCTTATGGGCTCATGGAACTTGCTGCAAGATTGATAAGACACAGTCTGTAGCTCAACGTACAATGAATCACTACCAACCTAAGGTGAGACAGACTTCAGTTGACGATGGAACAACTGACGATGCACAGACCAATGCGCTGTTTACCGGTCTGAAGCAAGCATGGTCGGCAGACTTGGCGCGCTATGTTCATCTTCTGGGGGTTTGGTTGGGGATTTGCGATGTGTATGGAAAGGTAGTGCTCTTGTTGGGCAATATTTCTGCTACTGACAAGGAAAACAAGACAGGCATAAAAATAATGATGAAATAAGGCACTTTTTCAAGGTTCATTCCCATTTCGCCAAACGTATCTTATTTCAAAACACATCGTATTTTGGAGATGCCAGTCGGCGTATTGTTTCCTTGCAAATCGTATTGCGTAAAAACACAGTTTTGAGCGTAGAAAATACGCCGAAATACGCTGGGTAGGCAGGTATGCTATACATGAAACATAATTCCTCCACGTCAGTGACTGCAGGACAACACCAACACGGTCTCAGATATTGGGTTACTGGCCAACTCCTCACTAACCACATCAGTTTCCCCATCTACACATCGAATGGATCTATTCTCCCATTTAATATTTGGGAGTGTGTGCCTTTTACGGATTTTTGCCTACTTTTGGCAGTTCAAGATTTGCTCTCTTCAACTCTTACATGTAGTTCACCTCCTTGCTGTTAGGCCTAGGCCTATGATTCAGAGTAATTTTTTAGAGAGTCCAATTTTACAAAAAAAATGGTGCGCTATTCACTTTAGGCCTATGTCTTTATCACTGTCTTTGCACTTTTCAGTTGGAGAGACCAGAGCCTCTCCAACTGAAAAGTGCCTGAGTGCTGAGGAAGACCCCGGTTGGGCGGGGTCGAAAATTCATGAATTTGCAAGTTTCTGGAAGTTGACTTAAAAATTGATAGGCCTACAGTTCATTCCAAATCCCAGTGGCGTGAGGTTTTCAGCCGATATCTCCGCAACGGCTGGGTCAAATTCAACATAACAATAACATACATCAATTAACTTGTCTGTCTTGCCGGTAGGCCTATCTTTCTGCTATCTTCATTTTTCGCATAAGGCCTGCATAACGGATCCCTTTCTCAAAACTCATTTCATTTCGCTATGCTGTTCAGTGCAGTTTACACGTGCACGATGCATTGCGTCATTTCAAAATGGCTGCCATTTCCGCCGTAAACACGAACTGTGATTTGTGAAAGAACTTTTTTCGGTCACGTTTTTCGGGAAAATGACAGTGATGATGGCTGTACCGCCAAGAAAGACAAGTCGATTGACGTATGTTTCATCAAAATCGGCCCAGCCGTTGCGGAGCTAGCTACCGGTAGGCCTATCGTTGATAAACCTCGCGCCAATCGGAACTGGAATGCAGAATAGGCCCCTGGCCTATTGATGGAAGAACTTCCATGCCATATTTATATTACATGGATTGCAGGGGCCTAGCTAAGCTAGGTGTGGTGTCTGTCTCAGATCTCAGCTATAGGCCTACGCCTACGGTAGGCCTAATGTTTTCAACTGCACATTACACATGCATTGCATGCCATGCAACATGTGCAATGCATGCAGCAGCACTGTGCGCTCAGCCGACAACGTCACAAGTGCAGTGGTCAACAACAGTCAACACCACTTTTTACTGGACCACATTTTCATGTTTTTTAACAGTTCTCCTTGTCTATCGAGGAGGTTTTACATAAAACCAAAATGAGGAGACACTTCTGATGAAGCTACATCACACTTCAGGGAAGCGATGAACTGTTAAAGAAGGGAAAAGTTTGTCTGACAGCGCTGACCTCTTGCGAAATTTCGTGAACAGGTGAATTCCCCGCGACACGATTAGAACTATTGAACATTCATCTTAGTCAACTCTCCGCTGAGAGGGCGCCACTGCACGGTGCGACAGGTATCGCCTTCTTACGGTCACTAGATACACTATCAGTTTGCGGTAGACAACATAGTCCATTTTAGTGTTGAATAATTCGCAGAAACACAAGTATATTTCGGATACTTATGATACAAAAACAAATAAGTGATTCTCTAGTGACTATACGCTATAGTTGTTTCTGGTAAAGAGACATTATATTGATTTTCAATGGTCGGACGGATACATCAAAGAAGGCGTAGTTTGGCATGCAGAGCTGGCATAACCAGTGTTGCCGCCAATTCAATTAGAAAATAGTACTTTGAAACCATAGGCGGTTTGTCCCCTTTTATACCAATGAAAAATTAACAAATGTTGTATGATCCCAATCAAGAAGTTTGTGCTCACTCTTCTGTCAAACAATGGACGTTTTTCACCAGGAATAATAATGCGTCGTCAGAGAATGAATGAAGTGGCGACTCTAGTAACGAAGACAGATGTTAAAAAAATCATCAAAGGTTGGGAGAAAAACAGACTCGCACCGGTGTAGCAGTAAATAGTGTCCCCCTGTAAAAAGTGTCCACTTCTATTGTTGAATGACGGATTAAGCGGCATGCATATAGAAGAAACCAATTGTCAGAGATTAGAATGTAACAATAGGACCTTTTGTTCCCCGGACAGTTTTTCCTAGGAGATTCTTTCCCTTCACACCTGTAAACGGCACCTTGAGTTTCTTTTACTTCCGTGAGATGACGCTGTCATCGGCACTTCGAGTTCTAGACTTGCCCGTCAGATGTCTCTGTGATCGAACACGTGAGGCGGGAGTTGTAAGAGTTATTGCAGTGGGAAATTCAAAAATGCGACAAAACACCAAAAATGCCAGAAAGTTACCCGCCACCGTCGTTCTCACTGAAGTCAGGAGATTCAATACAAGAGTACAGATTTGCTGCCGGTGCATCGTAACGTGAGCTTAAATCGTTTTAATTTTCCAGAATCAGAATCCACACACTCATCCATTCATCTTCATGATCACGTGACATTTAAATGTCCGCACATCATGCACGTGGTCATTTAAATTTTGATGCATGTCTCCATGTGAACATCATTCATTGATGTCAAGATACTGATATGATATATAGGCCTATGGTTGCCCCCATCCCTGATAGGGGTGGTCTGCACTTCTTACAGTGTGTGCCGTGTATGGGCCAGGATCCAGGAAGTTCTGAAAAAAGACATGAATTGAAAATGAAAGAGCAGAGGGAGGCACTGGTAAAAAAAGAAACCGGTAAAAAAGGCCCAGTAAAAAAGGCACTGGTAAAAAAGGCACACAAAATTAGGGGGGGCCCTACCAAGCAAAGCGTAGGTAGGCCTACGGCAATGATTTTTTTAGGAAGAAAAATTTTATCACGTAAAAATTTGAGTATTTTGCTCTCAGATGCCAGGGAAATGCATCTAAAAGCACTTAAGTTATTAATTGTTCTGGGCCTAGGGGGGGCCCCCAGACATGTCAGTTCGGACATGTTCGGCGCCCCATTTGGGCTTCATGCTTTCGGTGCTCACCACCTCCGTAGATGTAGATGCCACCCTCCCCCTTTCTCTCATTCTCAGTCCTGGATCCGACCCTGAGACTAGTGCCCTCTTGTAGGCCCACCCGTTCTATTCTACCGCAGCCTAGTCCATGCCTCGAATTAGAGTGCAGTACCTCATTAGACTCAAGTTCTCCTTTGAATAGGCCTAGGCCTACATCCCCAAACCCAGCCTTCATTCAATTCAATAAAACTTAAAGGGACTCATGCGAAAAGTGCCAGTATAACACTGTCAAGGTAATTAGCGACTATGGTCTATTTTTAGACTGCTTCATTTCGCATTCATGGCATGCACCGATTCTGGAACTGAAAAAGTCGGTGGAAATATTTCTTGGGAAAAACGCTTGCTGTCACCTGTCATTAGACGGTAGTACTTTAGTGCCCGGTGTGCAGTAACTTTTCGCATGAGTCCCTTTAATGTGTGACATATGAAGGATCCCCTTCCCCATCATGCACGTGTTCCAGCACCTGGCACATTTGCATGTGTCACTCCCAAATTGTTTTGGAATACAGCATCAGATCCTTTTCCCTGACCCATTATTATTCCTGCCATCCTGATGAATTAAGCGTTATTAAAAAGATGATGAACTGCTTCAAAATACAATAAAATTTGTCATCCTGTGCAGTACCAAATGGCCATTCACATTCAGCATGTTTAGAAATAGATTCACTGATGTCTCTTTCTTAGAAAATTACTTTTAAGATCTGAGGTGTGATTAAAACCTTAAACGGGATGCATGATATTTGTTCAGAAGTAGTGGAGACAATGTCGAGTTGTTTTGGCACCGGGCATGCTGGGATTTTGATGACAGATGTTATTTTGATAATAAAAATAGTTGGATAAATCGGGACATTGATTCTTTGAAATTGAGAGTTGATTTTAACAGCTGGGATTCTGTGGAGTTAGCAAAATCTTAAAATGTTGTGGTCGTTGCTGCTTCAGAGATGGTTCTGTGGGATTTGCCTACCATGGGATTCCATACATGTACCAGCAGCCAATGTAGTCAATCGAGATGGCCCATACAAAATGGTCATTGGCTACAATTTCTCATCCAACTTTGGCCAAGAATTGTAACCACTGTGCTCATTGTTTCCCGTTGTGAACATGGCACATTTTGTAACCACTGAGTCTGTCATTCGTCAGTCGTCATCGTTGGTTAGCAGGGCACATTTTGTAACTGCGACTTGTCCGTCATTCTTCATCTGTCGTCGTCCGTAAGCAAGACACATTTCGTAACGGCTGTGTCCATCATCCGTCAACCGTCTTCGTCCGTTTGCAGAGCATTTTTCGTAACCGCTGTGTCTGTCTGTCATCATCTTTGGTTCGCAGAAATCTGCCTTAAATAATGCCCATAATAGGCCCATGCTGGGTTCCAAACATTTTCTGATGACTTCTTCTGTGGACGTGATATATTGGTGTAAATTTGACTTTGGTGAATTGCAGCATCCCATTTAGCCCCTGAAGGACCCAGGACACTATCTAATCAGTAAAGCTTGTTAGATGCTGGAGGGTGGCAAATGCCCAAGACCCCGACAAGAGCTCCATCTCTTGGGAATCCCGAAAGAGATGCATTTTGCATAAAAATAGAGTGGGGTAGACATTACTGCTTGATGGTACTGAGCCTAACCTAAACCATTAAGCCTGGCGCACACGAGAGCTTCCTGCTTACGGAAAAGTTCATTCATGGCACTTGCCTTAAGGAGGAAGCTCCCGTGTGCGGTGCGATTCGAAGCTTCGTGCAGGCGTGGCAAAAAATATCAAACTGGTTTGATATTGGCTGCAGCGCCTCGAATGACGAAAATCAGTCGTGAATCGCACCGCACACGGGAGCTTCCTCCTTAAGGCAAGTGCCACGAATGAACTTTTCCGTAAGCAGGAAGCTCTCGTGTGCGCCAGGCTTTAGGCTTCCGTTACATAGAAGTATACAGTATACGAAAACGTCGGTTATAGTCCGTTCCAGATACCTAAGGCAAATGGTACTAGGTTGAACTCTGCAATGTTACACGACCCTGTTCACTATTTTGACGAGCTATTGCACAATACTTGACAAGCTGAAGTTTATAATGCATGTCACCTTGTGTATTGACTGTGTTTGTGGTCAAGCTGTTGTAACAGACTAACCAAAACTGACAAGGTTAGCCAAGTGCGATTTGCCTTACATGTAGGTACATATCTGGAAAGGACTATAACAAAGGCTTCCCGAGGATTCATGACCGTGAAGCCATTGTTATCCGGCGTTTTCATATCTATAATAAAATTCGGAGTTGGCCCCGGACCACTGAGGTACCGATTTCAGCGCACTCCGGCTGTCTAATGCCGCGATTTTTTCGCTGTGGTACGGGATAATGCTCATCTTTCGGCTGCACCACCCATTCCTGCAGATTTCAGTCCAGTTCGGGTGATTTGGGGCAATTTCATCACGATTTCTGCCCGATTTCTGCTACAAATGTTGGTTTTCTACCACTGCCGATAAACCAAACAGAACACTTCCGTGTCAGCCGGGAACTACTCAGCACCTGTCTTCGCGGCCATCCTGCTGATTCCAGCGCACTCCGGCAGTGACTTCGTCATGATTTTGTGGTCACCCTTACTGCCTAAGGTGCCACCTCTACCCGTCCGTCATGTCCGTAGGACGGGTACTATGCTAGTACCGTATACTTCTATGTAAGGGAAGCCTTACTTACATGACCTCGGCCCTAATATCCAACCTTGCCATGACCCTAACCTGCAACCTAACCTAACTGCCACTAACATGACTGAGCAGTAGTGTCTCAACCATATCCAACTTTTTTCTCGTGGTATCATAATTCTCTCAACCCTGCTTGAGAGGAAACAGTATATTTTATTGGCGTAAAAAAGATTTTGAATGTTGAATGAAAGACAATGAGTATGAGCATTCCCCATCTCTTCATCTTCAGATCAATCGCATCAAAAACAAGAGTTCTCTAGTTCTAACCTCGGCTGTTTGGTGATGCTGCTGCAGACTGGTACAGACACCTGGATTCACGATCTCTACGTAAGGTAAATGAAATTTTTGAATCAGATTTTGATTTTCATGCTGCTTCGCTATAATCTTGATCAGTGGGGCCAGTAATTAGGGTTCCAATGGCATCATGGTGTTGTTTTTGTAAGAAGAGTTGNTAGAAAGTACTGACCAATGGTCAGATTATTTGGACATTGTAGATCTCCAGTCGTCCGTCCAAAATACTACAGGGCTCCCGCGGATCCTTAAAAAGCATTAAAAGTCAGGAATTTTTGTTTTTCAGAATTAAGGCCTTAAAAAGCCTTAAATATAGAATTTTTTTCACTCAGTGGCCTTAAAAAGGCCTTAAATTTGATGTAGCTTCAGTTTAGAATTTTCATTAAACCATTTCCCCTTCCTAACAACGTTTTTATTCATATCAGTAGAAAACTGCCCGGTCGTGGAAGTCAGGATCCCACCCTCAGTGCTAACCTTCAGGTTGTGCTATTACCATTGTACGAAAAAAACCTACATGAAAACTCCTGACAACTTGGCCTTAAATTTTTCCTGGATTGGCCTTAAAAAGCCTTAAAAAGGCCTTTGTGGTGTCGCCCCCTCTGGGTTAAGAGGTACAACATACATGCATGTTGGGGTCACTCACCAAGGCTGAGTGCCCACCGGACAGAAAATAACAATAAGACAATATTAGACATGAAATGGCCACGGAGTGACTTTATTGCGATTTTGACTTTTTGATATATGAAAATTTGTGAAAATAGGCCCCATAAAAAATCAGCGATATGCAGCGAATAAGAAATATTTGAGTAGTTACATAAATTACACATGCTGCTGCATACCAGGGGGCAACGAAATGGCAAAGGAGTGGGGCAAACCGCCACACACAACAGGATACCATAAGAGAGCATCCAGGAACCAGAAAATGAGGGAAGTGGAGGGTGGGTCAAAAAGTTGAAAAGAGATGTTGTTTCCTGTAAGGCAGGAGTAAATCTAAGCCCCAGGAATCTGGGTTAGCTCAGAATCGCGCGCTTTGCTGTGATTGGCTGCTGGCGCCTGGAGACAGCCCTAGGTACCCTTGATAGGCAGGCTTGGCGCAGCAGAGCGTGTGAACGGTAATTAGGGTTCCTGGAAACTCCCGGAAGGCAATTGTCCCTAGAGGGGTGAACCACAAATAGATTTCTCTCCATACGCGTATGGATAGAAATGTGCTTTGTGGTGTCGCCCCCTCTGGGTTAAGAGGTACAACATACATGCATGTTGGGGTCACTCACCAAGGCTGAGTGCCCACCGGACAGAAAATAACAATAAGACAATATTAGACATGAAATGGCCACGGAGTGACTTTATTGCGATTTTGACTTTTTGATATATGAAAATTTGTGAAAAATAGGCCCCATAAAAAATCAGCGATATGCAGCGAATAAGAAATATTTGAGTAGTTACATAAATTACACATGCTGCTGCATACCAGGGGGCAACGAAATGGCAAAGGAGTGGGGCAAACCGCCACACACAACAGGATACCATAAGAGAGCATCCAGGAACCAGAAAATGAGGGAAGTGGAGGGTGGGTCAAAAAGTTGAAAAGAGATGTTGTTTCCTGTAAGGCAGGAGTAAATCTAAGCCCCAGGAATCTGGGTTAGCTCAGAATCGCGCGCTTTGCTGTGATTGGCTGCTGGCGCCTGGAGACAGCCCTAGGTACCCTTGATAGGCAGGCTTGGCGCAGCAGAGCGTGTGAACGGTAATTAGGGTTCCTGGAAACTCCCGGAAGGCAATTGTCCCTAGAGGGGTGAACCACAAATAGATTTCTCTCCATACGCGTATGGATAGAAATGTGCTTTGTGGTGTCGCCCCCTCTGGGTTAAGAGGTACAACATACATGCATGTTGGGGTCACTCACCAAGGCTGAGTGCCCACCGGACAGAAAATAACAATAAGACAATATTAGACATGAAATGGCCACGGAGTGACTTTATTGCGATTTTGACTTTTTGATATATGAAAATTTGTGAAAAATAGGCCCCATAAAAAATCAGCGATATGCAGCGAATAAGAAATATTTGAGTAGTTACATAAATTACACATGCTGCTGCATACCAGGGGGCAACGAAATGGCAAAGGAGTGGGGCAAACCGCCACACACAACAGGATACCATAAGAGAGCATCCAGGAACCAGAAAATGAGGGAAGTGGAGGGTGGGTCAAAAAGTTGAAAAGAGATGTTGTTTCCTGTAAGGCAGGAGTAAATCTAAGCCCCAGGAATCTGGGTTAGCTCAGAATCGCGCGCTTTGCTGTGATTGGCTGCTGGCGCCTGGAGACAGCCCTAGGTACCCTTGATAGGCAGGCTTGGCGCAGCAGAGCGTGTGAACGGTAATTAGGGTTCCTGGAAACTCCCGGAAGGCAATTGTCCCTAGAGGGGTGAACCACAAATAGATTTCTCTCCATACGCGTATGGATAGAAATGTGCTTTGTGGTGTCGCCCCCTCTGGGTTAAGAGGTACAACATACATGCATGTTGGGGTCACTCACCAAGGCTGAGTGCCCACCGGACAGAAAATAACAATAAGACAATATTAGACATGAAATGGCCACGGAGTGACTTTATTGCGATTTTGACTTTTTGATATATGAAAATTTGTGAAAATAGGCCCCATAAAAAATCAGCGATATGCAGCGAATAAGAAATATTTGAGTAGTTACATAAATTACACATGCTGCTGCATACCAGGGGGCAACGAAATGGCAAAGGAGTGGGGCAAACCGCCACACACAACAGGATACCATAAGAGAGCATCCAGGAACCAGGAAATGAGGGAAGTGGAGGGTGGTTCAAAAAGTTGAAAAGAGATGTTGTTTCCTGTAAGGCAGGAGTAAATCTAAGCCCCAGGAATCTGGGTTAGCTCAGAATCGCGCGCTTTGCTGTGATTGGCTGCTGGCGCCTGGAGACAGCCCTAGGTACCCTTGATAGGCAGGCTTGGCGCAGCAGAGCGTGTGAACGGTAATTAGGGTTCCTGGAAACTCCCGGAAGGCAATTGTCCCTAGAGGGGTGAACCACAAATAGATTTCTCTCCATACGCGTATGGATAGAAATGTGCTTAATTTTGCTCACCAAAAAGCTGCAGGAACCATGCACTAAGGTAAGCCATCCAAAATACTAAGTTTGAAAATGAAAACAAAAGAAAAGGGAGGTGGTGTTATCTGACAGGTCTAGGTGATGTTTAGCAATCCCTGGGCTATTTGGGAGAATGTTCGAGTGAATAGTGAGATACAAAGTTTTTGGAGGAAGGTAGTGTTTGGACGATGATCGAAGTCCATTTTAAGAAGAAATAACTTAGACTTTTGGTGTATTTTTTTAGTGCCTTAAGTCCTTGCATGAAATTTACTCCCAAAACAAGAAAATACAATGCTTGCAGTTCTGCTAATACATAACTAAAGGGTGGACTGGGGGCATTTGACAATGTCTCCTAGAAAAAAAGATTATGCTGGAGATGGTGCTAGATATAAAAATCCTAAATGTGGGGAAGATGGTGCTTCAAGAAATTCAAGCTAATAGTTAGGATTGGTTAAAAAATTCATCAGCTTTTCCATTTCCAGTGCTTGGAAATTAGCGGGAACATTTTTGAATAATTTTACAATTCAAATGTCAGGGAATCTGCTTCAAATTGATAAAAATACATACCAGTCTCTAAAAAATAATAAAAACATACGATCAATATGATTATAACAGCATGGAATGATAAGCAATATTGTAAAAAAAACTGGATCCAATTGTGAAGGAACAAAATTAATTGCTACCATCTCGTCTAGGTAAGATGGAACTATAACCATAAATCCTCGCTCTCTTCAATGGAATAAACTCCATAGATTTGATTTTCGTTGTGTGTAAGACCATTAATTGTGGAAAAGAACAATTATTATGTTTTTGTACGTGTCTCGGACTATCGTACTGTCATGAACCGTCTCGCCGTGTTCAGTTTGATATTCCCATCTGTCTGATTAGTCCTTTGTCCTACACTAACTCACATGACTCACAGTCACAGACTTACTTTGTTTTCTTCATGCATCATTATTAATGACTCTAGTACCATTTTTAAGCAGTTGTTCATAATTGTTACCTGTCCTCAAAAATTCACCAAATATACAAAAAAAAACGTGCATTTATTTACAGATTTTAGGGCCCCAGGCCCTTCGTCAGGTACAGTCTCAAAATGTCCTCAAAAATTCACATCTTCAGTATCAAAAGTTAGATTCTTTGGCAACTTTTTTTCATTTTTGCTGTTCCCTTACTGCCTTATCATGGTCAGTTCCAATACAATATGGCAACTCATATGTGACCGTCACCACAAAACCATTGCTTAGTCACTCTGAAGTTGGCAGGTGTGAGACCAACATTTTGTCAATTTCAGTAGGCCTAGGGTTATGCCCGCTGTACACGATCAAATTTTTCATCCAATTTTCTGAATTATTTGTCTTCTGTAAAATCTGAGTGATTACATTTCTTCCTTTATCTTCTGGAGTTATTTTGGTTCATACTGGTTGATATCTTGTGCAACTTAGACGGGATTCGCTGTGACGGGTGGCATATCGTTTGACCTGGCAGCATAAATTAACGAAATGTAGAAGAAGGTTACCTTAAAACTTATACCAATACCACCTGAAGAATGAGTTTGGTTGCCTAAATCTGCATCAACACCCTGTGAAAAGAACTGTCTAGAAATACTATCAACATCTTATTTGTTATCAGACATATCAGTTACCAACTGTAAAAAAGACAAAAGAGAGTGTGCCCAGAACTAAAGGCCTGTCTACACCATCAACATTTTCAAAACATTTCTGCGACAAAATATTTTGAAACCTGTTTTGGAAATGTTGCGGGTTGTTTCGGGTTGGTCTACACTCTGCAACATTGTCAAAACATGTTTTCAAATCGTTTGCAAAAGTTGCTGGTCCAGTCCAGTGCAACAAACCGAAAACAACGGTGTTTTGGAAATGTTGCAGCTTTGTTTTTGAAATGTTTTTGAAATGTTGATGGTGTAGACAGGCCTTAAGTTGACCAGTATTGTGTATAGAAAGAGTTGTTGGATATTGTCAAAAATTAATACCAACATCTTTTAGGAGAAGTTGTGTATTTTAAAGATGATTCGTAAAGGTAGACCCTACATGAGTTATCCACCCACTGAACCAACCCCATTGGCTGTATTAGTGATCAGACAAGTTAATTGTCCACTCACATGAACTGGCTCCTGGCCAACCTGTCTGGATTCATGTGATCGGAATGCTTGCAGAATTCCTTTTTTCCTCTCACTCTCCAAGAAGTCAAGAGTTTCTCGCGGATTTTAAGCGATAAAGATTGGTTTTGAAATATCGGTAAGTTGAAAAATTCTCATATTTCATTTCCTTCAGCTCAGGTGACCTTTGGTCAGTAGGGTAGGCCTAACTGATCTGACAGTGAGGGTTAGTCAGTCTGTCGGAATCCTATATGTTTGTGTTCACCCGATGATTCCAGGGCCCGTTGTTCATAAAACTACTTAAGTCTAAGTGCGACACATCCTTTGTTCAACACAAAAGATAAGTATCACACTTTGACTTAAGTACCGGTATGTTTATGAATATATGGACCCAGGGCTCTCCTGAGGATGTTTAAGGGTGTCAGAGATTTGGAAATGTGCCCAGGGCACTGAGACGTGTGCCCAAATTAGATAGAGAGAAAAAGATTTCAGAAATAGTAAATGGCATTTTATATGGGTTTTCTGACGTCCAAAATGCTCAAATCTGCTTCTTAAGACCCTAAAATGACATACTAGCCAAAGACGGTGTCAAAATGTGCAATTTTTGATGTGGCGATTACTGAAATCACAATTACTGGAGCCCAATCAGGGGCGGATCCAGGATTCTGGTAAAGGGGGGGGGGGCACAGAAGGCCACAGGCGGACTGATAAAAGTGCATGAGCACTGAAGCTGTGAAGGCGCGAAGCCACACTGGGGGGGCTCCTCCAGAAAATTTTGAATAATAGACGGCCATTGGTACGATTTCCAAGCATCTAAGGGACAAATTACAAGGCAATAGGAGCTGTCAGTGAGTTGACCAATAGGTGTCACCATGGCCCAATTCAATGCATATAGCGGACCCATTCATTCTTCATCGAGTGCCAATCACATGGATTTTCCTGTGTGTTGGTCCGCTAGAACTTTGCTGCCATCTTTTGGCAATGCGTGCGGCTGACTGCTCCTACATGTATTCTGTGGCACATTGGAAAAGAGCAATTTTTCTAACGTTGGTCAACGAAAAATGGGGGGGGGGGGCATGGGCCGGGTGTGCCCCCCTGGATCCACACCTGCCAATTAGGCAGAAGAAGGTGTGCCCAAACTCATGACTGAAATAGAGGGTGCAGAGCACCTGATGTAATTGAGACGCTTGTATAGTTCATGATTACATGATCATCGTCATGACAGGTCCAATGACAGCCATTTGGTCCATATCCCAGACCACTTGACTGACTGTTAGGGACTAACTCATGTCCTCCATCCAAGGTGAGAAGATATCACCTACAACATTCTGTTTCATTTGGCTTCTGGTCCATTCAGTCTGATCACCAACAATCCTTTTCTATAGCATATTACTTATCAGTTGCACTGGAATTTCAGGAATTATTGGTAAACTCTGCCTTGGCTTTATGTGTGTATCTAGCAGTTGTTTTCCACTGGTGAAGGTGTAGGGGTCCAGTTGGGTGTGAAATAGGAGTTCAGCCAAAGGGGCTGTTAGTTTTCGTCATTTGAGGAATCTGAGTTGTGATCCTTGGGAAAATGGAAAAAGCTATGTACTTGCAAATTGCAGGGATTATTTGTTGTGTTGTACAGAATAATCGCTGCAATTTGCGGCTTCATAGCTTTCTCCATTTTCTCAAGGATCACAAACTCAGATTCCTCAATTGATGAAAACGAACAGCCCCTTTGGTATGTGAAAAATGGTGATTCCGAAGTTCTGATCTGTTGCTGCAACATGCAAAACCTTGATAACCTGTTGGTAATCACGTCCGCTTAGCAAGCGGCAGGTTCCAGTTCGAATCCTACTCGGGCCATAAGGGATTAATCACCCCTGGCTCGTCCGTCGCATGGGACAGCAAGCCCTGGTGCCATGTGCCTTTGCAAGGGCAAGTAAAAGACCCCATCCAAATGAGGAACATGAGTAGCTTGAGATGGCCTCTTCCATACTTACCAGGGACAATAGGCCTATGCTATGCCTTCAGCCCTGATGGAAAAATCTAATACGAATACAAATACATGCAAAAAGGCAAGCTGCTTACTGGCTGGAAAGTTACATCTCCAGGGCTGAAGCTGGGTTTTGATTGGAAGGTAGCTAAAAGGTTTCCAGAACAAATGTCTTGACTGTTGAGAGATGGTATGAGATGTAAAGCATTGTGTCATCTTGATGCCACCTCCTTGAATGCAAGGAAACCACAGTCAAAGGTGCTTCTAGAGTTGATAGAAAAGGTATAGAAAATCAATAATTGTCCCTCAGGGCCTTGAAAAGGTAAGGAATTTATGGCCTAAGAAACTCTGCATGGTCTGCTAGGAAAGTAGGGAAATCCATCACGGAGACGAAAAAAGTACGGTAGGTGACCTGATAGAGTGTTCCTGTGGGCTGTGTGCAAGTTGGTAGTGTGTTGATTTGGGGGGGGGGGGACAAAGATGAGATGGGTGGAGTACAGTTACTGATATCTTCAGCAACGATCCACCATCCTGGGGTTGTTATGTGTTCTTGCTGCTCCTGCCCTCATCACCATGCACGGTGATGGAAGGAGATACAGGGTTCTGCTGCTGCCGGACGGCCCAGTCCAGGATACTACAGAAATTCCGACTGGTGGGCACTCGGCCTAAAAAGAGTATTTTCCGACCATCAGAACTAAGGAAGTGTGCCACGAGAGATGCCTGCCACACACACTTCCAAATTTCCTTTCTGTTCCCATTCACCAAATGTGCTTCCCGGCGGGGCTTCCTGACACAGTTCTGACCAACGACAACGGTGAGCTGCCTAAGTTGCAACAGAGTGGATTGAGGTCATTTTGACGCCAAATGAGCTCATTATTTCGACTCTCAGGTGCCAAGAAATCGCATTTCAGCAAGTCTAGATTTCAAATATTTCTGGGGGAGGCCCCCAGATCCCCATTTTCCGACCGGCACTCGTTCAGTCCTGGGCAGAACCCTGCAGGGGCGGATCCAGGGGGGGTGTCCAGGGTGTCCGGACACCCGCCCTTTTGCTTAGGGTGCCCTTTTTTGAAAAGTACATGTTTTTAAAATGTGTAGTTTTTAGCTGAACTGGGTGTTTTAATTGCCCCATAGTGTCCATTAGGAGCCTCAAAGGGCATCTGCGGTGGTCCCAACTCCTTGCACTAGACAACATTGTGCTGCTTGTCTTCCTGGCTTATTACTAGTCTAAGCTGCATTTTTTTAAATATACACTGGTTACTTTTGACGTACGTAGCCTTCACTTTGTTGTCCATTTTGACTATAAGTAAAATCCTTGACGCCACTCATGTCATAAAAGCACACTTAATCACACAACTTGTCATGCCCAGAAATGCCGGGAAAATGCATCTGAGAGCGTCTAGATTTTCAAATTTTCTGGGGGAGGCCCCCCAGACCCTCCGTCGGCGCGCGCGCCTTCGGCGCGCATGTCGGGGGCTTCACCCCCTCCTGAGGTGCCCCTTTTGGAATGTTTAGACACCCGCCCTTGCCAAATCCTAGATCCGCCCCTGCCCTGGTGCTGGGAACCATCCTTTCAGGATGTATACCAGGGAGAGAGGGACTGAAATGTTCCGTTTGGGTCTTGAAGAGGTCTTGAAATCTTCTTCCCTGGTCGACTCTCTGACACAATGTTGTCGAAGTCACTGTCGTGGGATTCTCTGCATCACGTCATTCAGTTTCAGACAAGGTTGTGGTTGCGATTTCACCAGAAGTGCGCCGATCTTTGTCGTTTACGTCACTTGGAGAATTGTCTAGTGTCTTTCCGACACCACATTCTCTCACCCTCAGTTCAGTTACTGTGTTGATATAAAATGGTTCACTTCCCAACTTTATGAAGAAAACTGAGATTAGAACATTTGCCTGGAACTTATCTTTCATCAGATTTTTAAAAAGTTTTATCTTAAGTGACTCATATGATGTCAAAAAGAAAAACGACCACTCCATGTTGAGACTGAATGCAACCACATGACACTCACGGACCCCGGAAAAACAGCTTCCTGTCTACCATCTGGGGTGCTATCAAAGGGAACAAATGTGGTTATTTCGGTGCATGTCCTCTGGGTAATGCTGGCCTTTCTTTAAAGGCAAAGCATTGCTCTCAAATTTTCACATCTCAAATTGCCTAATATTGTTGATCTATGTTTGGTAAAGGGGCTGTTCATTTTCGTCACTTGAGGAATCTGAGTTGTGAGCATTGGGAAAACGGAAATATAGCTATGACTTGCAAATTGCAGGGATTATTTGTTGTGCTGTACAGAATAATCACTGCAATTTGCAGCTTCAAAGCTTTCTCCATTTTCTCAAGGATCACAACTATTCCTCTGATTGACGAAAATGAACAGCCCCTTTCGAAGAGATTCTGAAGAAGTGTTGTGCACCTTGGTCCATCAAGTATGAACAGATTTGCGACCAGATGAAATTTTGCCTTGTAAAAAAATTGTCTACACCAAAGCAAAAGGTGTGTTTACAACAAAATGTTTTGAATATGAGTGGATTTCTTCATCCCTCTGAATGCCACACCTTTTCTCCGATTGAACAGGGTGATGGTCTTTGTCTCAGATTTCCCACAATGCATCAGTAGTCGTTTCATTACCTTATT
>NMRB01001128.1:146153-162572 GCA_002633025.1 Notospermus geniculatus | reverse complement strand
CCTGTTGATTAATTTCACTCCCTGTAACCTGAAGTCAGAGAAACTCAGATGAGACAAATAAGTCATAACTTATGTGACGGACATTCGTTTGGTCATAAACGTCGACCGGCAAGGTCCACCTCTAATTGATGACCGGTCAACCAATTGACTAATTGATGTATTATGATGGTGAGTTGTCTGAGTGGCTTTGGACCAGACAGGATTTTCCAATCTTCCCCTCCCAGACCACATTTCCTGATGAATTACAACCCCGGCCAGATCACGAGCTGCTATAAACGTACCATTGCCATCAGACCAAATTATTTTTCTGACCATTGCTGTGAAGGTAGGATAAGCCTGTTTTTCCATTGCTGGTAAACTGCCAGTAGGTCAGGATTTTCTGATTTTTTAAGGCCTCGTCATGTGGGCTAAATATTATTTCATTGGTGCATGATATGGACTGTGCGTCATCAGAACTGGTGCAAAAGGTTCTTCACGGCAGCGTCAACAATTTTGAAAATTGTGACCATGTAGCTAAGGGTGTGGCTCCATATATGAGGAGACAAAGGTGAGGGTCCAATTACCATGTTTAGATTAGAAGATGCATCTCAGCAGTATTTGTACTTGTTGATTTTTTTCATCAGTGCCAAAGCCATAGCATTGGCCCTATGAGATACCCACGTGACAAACTTTGCTACGTGGTGGCGATGCGATCGATTGACCCGTCGCGACGTCATTGACGTCATTTTAGGTGTTGACGTTACGTCATGAAAAAGTGTCCTGTACATTTTTCTACAGGAATAATGAGACAAAAACAATGCTTTTATCGCCAACCTGTCTCCTCATTTTAAGGGAAAAAGCAAGGATATTAAAGAAATTTTCATCTGCTACAGGATGATGTAAAGTTTACTGTCAGGCGACCAACAAAATCAGGTTATTTTCACTCCAGAAATAAATAGAAATAACGTTAGAAAAAAGAAACTTCGGGCGCATCGATCGCAGCGCCGCGTCGTGACGTTAGTTCCGCGGGTACCTCATTTATGGAAGAGGCCATTTCAAGCTACTCATGTTCCTCACTTGGATGGGGTCTTTTACGTGCTGTTGTAAAGGCACAAGGTACAAGGCACCACGTCTTACTGTCGCATGCCATGGACATGAAGAGCCAGGGATGATGAATCTCATATGGCCCGGAGTGGATTCAAACCTGGCATCTGCTGTTTGCTAAGGGGATGTGATGATCACTACGGGTGAGCCTTGATAGCCTTCTCAGCAGTGAGTTCGAACCCTTCCATTCTCTTATGATGTCTGGAACCCTGTCAACACAAATCTGTGTTACAGTATTTCTCTCCGCCAGAATATTCTGAATCCCTATTGCCCATCAACGACAACCTCGACAAATCAAGATAATCCAATAGAGCCACTGTCATAGATCATCATCTTTAACACTCTACATGGTGGACATTAACGTGTTGGTTAGGGTACCTGGATAACACAAATAATCATCATGTCTGGGGGACAGCATCATAAAACATGCTCGTTCAGATCAATGTAACAAACTTTCAAGGACATTTTCATGAGTTGGAACTTTTGTCAGAGGGTGGAAAACATCCATGTGACATGGGCAGGGTTATACCTAGGATTTCAGATGGGCATGGTGCAAACTTTGCGAAAAGGGCATTTCAACCTAGAAAATGGCACTTTTCATTCGTGCCATTTCTGCTAACGGAATTTGAGAAGCTTGTCAGTTTAAAAAAGGTCTCTATAGCTCCAGTCAACTGCCAACTTAAGCCAGGTTCTAAGGTGATATGACCAAAAGGGACCATGACAAAGGGTATGGGGGGCACTGGAAAACCTGAAAAAAATTTTTTAGGTGCACAGTGCCCTGGCCTGGGGGTTACAAATGGCACAGCGGTGCCCCAATTTAGGTCACGGGGTGGGCCTCTTTATAAATTAAAATGACTGAGGTTTTACCTGATGGATTTTCATCTCGACGTTGAGTTGGAGACCGTGCTCTTTGCTAACGTCTGGCGTGAAACTTGGCATTATTTTTTTTGCGTGTTTTAGAGTTCACATGTTAGACACAAAAAATGATTGAATACTTTACACTCCAGTAAACCTATACTAGTCTCATCTCATCGCCACTGTTACATCAATTTTTGATTAACAAAAAATGAAACGAGCCATGCAAAATGGACTCGAGAAGTCGAAATACCATAATGAGCTGTCAATCATACCAATTATGAGATTGACAGCTGGAGGTTCTGCAGCCAAAAATAAGTGCCCTTTTCAAACGGAGACCTCTGAAAACCTCGACTTATTCTTTTATTGACGTCGGACAAGTGCAAACTCGAGCCAGAGAAGGCCCCCCTGCTGACCGGTATGCTTCCAGTTGCAGATGGCACACAATGGCGAGACAAAGTAAGTATAGAATCGGGAATAATCACCATGTTGTCTTCGCTGCGCTCATGCGTTGTACAATATGGAGAACTTGGGATGTAGTTTGTCAGGCTGGATGTTATATGGCTTTAATAATGATTATTAGATTTTATGAAGAATAAATTTCTGTATTTGCCCTTCCCCATGGTGTTTCTGAGTGAGTGCAAAATATAAATGGGTTGGTAAAAATACTCCTCGTTTTTTTTTTGTCCAACTATAATTGTTAGGATGAAACTGGAGTCACATAGAGGATGTTACAAGATTTTTATTGGCCAGTCTTGTTGATGTTGGGTCCATGTATTGTAGAGATCTGAGATAAATATCAAACAATGTTATTCTCTTTTCTAGGAGTATCAGAAACACATTGCACAGCAAATGCATTGATTTCTTTGTGTCCACCCATTCTCCCTTTTCCTATTCGCCTTCTCTCATTTCCCCTTCTCTGATCTGGCGCATACCTGCCTGCCGAGCGTATTTTTTACACTCAAAGCTGTGTTTTTACACTTAAGTGTAGAAAAATGCATGTACACTGATACGAACAACTGCAGAATTTTGCATTTCATTATTTTAAATTGAAAAGTGTCATTTTATGGTTATTCCTCAAAAACAGTATAGCCAGCTCAAAGTTAGAGTAGGCAGGTCTGCTGGCCTTTTCAGTCATATTTGGCCTTTGTGCTATTTTGTCTTTTTGTCTCAACTGGCCTTATTCCAAAATCATCTTCTCCCAATTTTGCAAATTAACACAGAGGCAAATTGGACAAGGCGGAATCGGAAAAGGCGAATAGATACAGAGGCAAGGTGGGATGAGGCAGGATTCATGGATCTCAAGCCTTCACAACAGTGTTTCTACTGTACGGACAAGAGGATCAGTTAAAGAGGGACTACACCATCTACTTACATCGACACAGTCTGTCGTGCATTCAGTTCAGAAAAAAAAGTCAGATAATTTGGAAGTTCTGCGTAACTAACCCAGACATCACTCATTGGAATTATCGGTCGAGTGGTTGTCAAACAGGGGCGGATCCAGGATTTTGATAAAGGGGGCACAGAAAGCCACAGGAGGACCAATGAAGGCGCGAAGCCACGGCGTGAGGTCTGGCGGGTCTCCCCCAGAAATTTTGAAATCTAGAAGGCCGTTGATGCGATTTCCCAGCATCTGAGGGACAAATTACAAGGCAATTCTGTGGCACTTTGAAAAGAGACAATTTTTCTAACGTTTGTCACCGAAAAATGAGGGGCACGGGCCGGGTTTGCCCCCCCCCCACAGATCCGTGCCTGTCAAAGTATTTTGGTGAATTAAATGTGTCAGATTTGAGATTTAATAACCAGATTTGGGGTTTATTCAGACTACGTGTAGTGTTGACAAATAACACAAGGTGGTGCCACATGTATTGCTAATCACATAATACATGCTGCAATTGTGTCCCCTGCCTGTGCCAAACAATGCGAGATTTTTCTTATACATATCTTCTTCCAACACTTCTGGTTACAATACCTGTTTCTTTTCTTCTTGAGAGAATCTCAAGATGTTGTGAGTGAATTCATTCTCCTCACGTCACCATTATAAACGTCCAACAACCCGTCCGCCCTCCTCACGGGGTGTTGACCCGACGAGGTGACTGTGCCTCTCTTCATGACCAAAATCAGGTCACAGCATTCTGTCACATTGTTCTTTTCCTTCAAACATCCTGTTTTCAAAACTTCCTGGTAGAAATCTGGTCTTTTCATCTTTGAGGTTGTGTTCTATTGATAGTTCACTTATTGTGGCAGACTTCGTGAGTTTTGAGCCTGCGATCATCATCTCAGATCTGATTCTTTTTGTCCCATCTTCACCTGACCTCAGGTCTGTTCTATCTCACTCATCAAGGACACACTGCAGTATGGCTGAAGGGGTTTAATATTGTCATCCTGGGTACACATGAAGTGTACCCAGGTTTGATGTCGTCAAGTGAAATTGTACCCTGGGTCCACTTTCTTGAACAAACTGTTCCCAGGTTCTGATTTAGAGATCTAGGCACGAGCTCATTCTCAAGATCTCGTCGGACACTCCGCTTTCCTGAGAGCCCTGATAGCCTAGTGGTTAATTATCACGTCCACTCAGCAAGCGGGAGATCCCAGGTTCAGTTCCAGCTTGAGATGGCCTCTTCCCATACTTACTAGAGCCAATAATGCTATGGGTTTGGCTCTGATGGAAACATACAATACAATATATTCTCTGCCTCAGATACATTTGGTACCACACTGAGTAAAAGTATCCGTTAGGTTTACATTTTTCGCTCACCTGGGGTGAGCTTTTGTCGTGGTGCAGCGTCCGTCGTCGTAGTCCGTTAGCGGGGCACGTTTTGTAACCACTGGAGCTATTGATCTGAAACTTGGTAGCCTACATATATATCCGCAGGTCAGATGACCTATGACACCAAGTTTCGGTCCGATTCGATCCTTGGCTTGGCCACCAGGTGGCCAAAACCAAAAATACAAAAAGTGCAATAACTCCTGAACTAATGACTGGATCATCTCCAAATTTTTATCATAGGTGTATGTAATTAGAATACATAACATAAGTTGGAAACGCTCATCGTCAATTTGTGTGCAATACTTTCAAGTTTGGATACCGTAGCGTCTTCCTCGTCTTGCAAACTAGCAAAGATCTGACGCTTCCTGCTGCAAAAAATTCATATCTGAATCTGATTACGGTCTTGTTGAAGCCATTGCATTATCCCATCATCTCCCCTTATCCCTATTGATAAAGACACCAATAGTCTTTATACGGCATATTCGAGCTGACATGTTTAGTATTTCAGATACACCTCAAAGGAAACACTCCCCTGAGATCAACAGTCACATGAATATTTCATGCCTTGAGACTCGCTTGCTGTCTGCGTTGCTTGCTCGGCGTATGTTCTTTCTGCGACTTGGTTAACTCTGTTTGGTGTTGATACAAAACCCATTACCCTGTCTAGATTTTCTTATCATTAACCATGATGATAAGGCCCCCCAAAAATTATCTGTTTCATGTCCAGCAACTTAGTGGAAATAGGAGCAGTCAGCCGTGCGTATTGCCAAAAGATGGCAGCAAAGTTCTAGCGGACCAATACACAGGAAAATCCACATGATTGGTGCTCGATCAAGAATGAATGGGTTCGCTATATGCATTGAATTAGGCCGTAGTGACACCTATTGGTCAACTCACTGACAGCTTCTATTGATGTGAGCATTGCGAATTTTTTTAAATTTTCAAATAATTTTTTCAGTTGTCTTCATGGATGGGGGAAATACTACCAGCAAACTATCTCTCTACATGTTTAAAGCACAAGTTTCATGAAAAATAAAGATGACTTCAAGTGACGAAGCATTTCTATGTGTTGTATAGAAAGAGCTGCGTAAGCAAAGCGGGAAAATTGGAAATTGGTGAGAAAAAAATTTCGATGCAAAGAGTTTGGGAATGGCATGAACGCGGACAAGAAACAGAAAATTTTTTTGGCCTAAATATGATAGCCTTTTTAAAATTGGGAAACACTTTGGATAAGATGTACAACATATTTGTGGGAAAAAAACTAATTTAAGTGTGGAACTCTGGATTTTTCCTCTGTGTTCCTAAAAAAAGTCAATTTCTTGATTTAGAGCCAAAAATCAAACTTGCAGACACATTCAGTAAAAAAGAGAAAGGTCTGTTGGTATAAACTGAATGATTCTCAACAATACTTTATGCAAGTTGACAGCATATGATGTCAGTTTCTATACAATGTCTGTCTAAAGGCAATATTTAAAAAGAAACACCATATTTAACTATCTGTCAAGTATTCATAGAATAAGATCTTGTTGATTACCGGTAATGCCAACAGTTTGCTGGACATTTCTTTTGCCTTTCTATAAAAGAGAGTTTAGTCAACATGAATATTTGATTTGTGGCGGGAAGGTTTTTGACCTCAGTTCAGTTAGGCAAATCAAATATCAGGCCTTTCGATTGCACTGTCACTACACCGTAGGCTGTGTTGAAATCTGGTGTGCCCAAATTTACATGTAAAAAATGTGACCCCCCTCCACAAAACCAGTCAGAAGTTGCAGAGAAACTCAGCCTAAACGTACTGAGATGACACCAGGAGATAAAGAAATAGAATCACTCAGATTTCACAATAGACAGACAATACTGAAATTGACAAGTAATTCAGTCCCAACCTGCCAACCTCCGAGGAACTTCCAACTGGTTTTGTGGTGGAGGGTCACAAATGTGTCCAAAATACCCAAATGCTAGCCTGAAAACAGCCAAAAATCCTCATATTTGTATCGATGGTTATAGTTAAAAAACTGTTTGTAAATGGTCATGGACATCAGGTTCCATAACGTGCCATGTAATTCTCTTAATTTGCCCCTGATTTTCAAACTTTTCAATGTGCCCAAAATAGGAGTAGAGGGTGTGGTGACTATCGAAAGGCCCGACATGATCATTTAATACCCCTTCAAATTTGGTTCAAAAATTGGCATAAACTGGCAAAATGTGCATAAAAAATAAATCAGAACAAGTCCCAGAACTGGTCAAGTTACTTGTCAGGGAAACCAAAAGGCAGTTGAGAAAACTGCACGCTGAGTTGGTACTTTTTTTTTAGAAATGTTGATGTTCTGGATCCATACTGTAAACCGTGAAATTTTCGCGGCGCTAAATGTTCGCGATTTTTGGGGTCTACGAATTCGCGAAGAATAATTTTTTGCGATTGGAACCCTGCAGCTTCATAAAACCTCAAGAACCAATGATTTTCGCACGATTTATGTTCGCGTTTTGACCCTCAAGCGTGAAAATCGCGAAAATAAAACGTACGCGAAAATTTCGCGGTTTACAGTATCCTTCCAACACATAATGTAAACGTTTGTCTCAAATTTAAACCAACTATTCTGTCCTGTTTTCATGTCAAATGTAAGTCTGGTTCAAAGAGATCACAAAATTCCTGCCACGGTCTGTTATGTTTACAGGAAGGAAATGCCTAGAAAAGGACTGACTTATGTGAATGGTTTGTGGAAAGGAGGTGTCTAGACATTATGGAAATCTTCATGGAATAAGGCTGTGAGACTAATATCAATGCCGCAATACTCCCTCTCTTAAGAAGAGGCCACTGGATGTGTTTGCGCCGAACATACACATTTGCCAGCAGGCGGTGAAAATGATTGTCAGTCAGTGGTCGTCATTATCTCTATCGTTGTCAATTGCAATTATTTGTGATTTTTTTGCTGAATGATTTTGAAATTAAGACCAGGAAGTTACTTGTCAAATCTTGTTTCATTATCATCCATTATAATATTATGCCAATCATTGTTTGATAACCCTTCACTTGTGCCGTTGTGGAAGTTTCAGAGATTTGAAATTTTGGCTACCTTAAGAGAAAATTGGTCAACAGCCAACCAATATGTTGACGTCAGAGATCCATCATAAATGCCAATGATACTAGTGGTCTAGAGGCTCGTGTCTCCGGCTAGCAGTCTCATGAAGTCCCTGATTCAAATACCACTGTGGAATGACAGACTTTGGGCAAGTCTCTTTGCCTCACTGGCCTCTCTCCACCCAGGTGTATAAATGGGTACCGGTCGGAAATGCTCGATTGTAGCGCTGAGCAGCTCATCAGAGTTCTACAGAAAGGTTTCAGAATAGACTGGGGTTAAAGTGTAAAGTCAGATAATAGGGAGGTGTAGAAATCAAACGATAAATGCAACCGTTAACGACATTATTTTTATACCGAAAATGCCAAATAAAATCTGGTTAATGTGTAGTATGAAAAACATCGTCATAAAATGTACATTTATCGTTTGATTTCTAAACCTCCCTAATAACCTCTACCGTAGTTGATATCAGACTATAAACCCAAACTTTAACTTCAGCACTCCAAAATTTTCCTGCATATCTGGCATTTGCAGCATCCATCCCTTTACACTCGGCCCCAGTGTGTATCCGACGTCCCGGTCTCCTACACACTGGCACATTTGGGGCTCAAAAGCCGGTAACACCACTAGATGGCACTCCACTGGGCCCCAGCCAATCACCACGCTTTCTCGCTCATAATTCCCGCGGAAATTACTTCCAGGAAAAACCCAACCCCGTCCCCAGGGGTATAGTTCGCTCAGACAACCTTGGACCAGTCGCCATATTGTCAGAAAGCGAACGAGGTTGGGAAAACCCAAGGACCCGTGCTGCCACCACGCGGTCTTCACGACTGTTAATCTCTAAAAGAGCCAGACGCGGAGTGTGATTTACCGAAGGGTTGAGCCCGTAGCGTCTGGCCAAGCGAGACTACCATCCCTTCCTCCCTCAATAAACTTCAGACAATCAAACAATCAGTTTCATTCAGCAGTTTTCTACAGAGAAGGGGCATAAACCACCTGCATTTCCTTATTAAGCCCCTCTCTCGAACCCTTTGGGCGATTTTTATTGGTGCCAGTGTCTGGGTGGAGTTGACTCAGCCTCCATGATGTTCAGCTGTCTAGCCAGGGTTTACTCACTCACTAGTCATCTCATGTTCAGATTATTTAGCGAAGGTAAAGTATATATTGGTAGATGGACGGTGATTCACTTAGACAATGCTCGATGATTATATGGCTGTCATCATTTGGTGACTAAATCTTCATCAGGTCACGAAGAGCAGAGTTAATTCTATCAATGGGTTAAGTCTGTATTGTTCACGAAGTGACGTTATTTTCGTGCCACATCATTTCTTGTCACACGGGTTTATTCACTTAATATAGCACCAATTGGCACGAAAACCATAATGAGCTGTCAATCATACCAATTATGAGATTGACAGCTGGAGGTTCTGCAGCCAAAAATAAGTGCCCTTTTCAAACGGAGACCTCTGAAAACCTCGACTTATTCTTTTATTGACGTCGGACAAGTGCAAACTCGAGCCAGAGAAGGCCCCCCTGCTGACTGGTATGCTTCCAGTTGCAGATGGCACACAATGGCGAGACAAAGCTAGTATAGAATCGGGAATAATCACCATGTTGTCTTCGTTGCACTCATGCGTTGTACAATATGGAGAACTTGGGACGTAGTTTGTCAAGCTGAATGTTATATGGCTTTAATAATGATTATTAGATTTTATGAAGAATAAATTTCTGTATTTGCCCTTCCCCATGGTGTTTCTGAGCGAGTGCAAAATATAAATGGGTTGGTAAAAATTATCCTCGTTTTTTTTGTCCAACTAATTGTTAGGATGAAACTGGAGTCACATAGAGGATGTTACAAGATTTTTATTGGCCAGTCTTGTTGATGTTGGGTCCATGTATTGTAGAGATCTGAGNGAGATTGCTCATACCACTGATATGTACCTCCCTCTGTCATTAGACTATTATGTCCAACCCGGTGAGCACATGGTCCATGGACCATTTCATTAAAATTGGGAATCACTTTGGATAAGATGTACAACATATTTGTGGGAAAAAACTAATTTAAGTGTAGAACTCTGGATTTTTCGTCCGTGTTCCTAAAAAAAGTCAATTTCTTGATTTAGAGCCAAAAATCAAACTTGCAGACACATTCAATAAAAAAGAGAAAGAAAGATCTATTGGTATAAACTGAATGATTCTCAACAATGCAAGTTGACAGCATATGATGTCAGTTTCTATACAATGTCTGTCTAAAGGCAATATTTAAAAAGAAACACCATATTTAACTATCTGTCAAGTATTCATAGGATAAGATCTTGTTGATTAATGCCAACAGTTTACTGGATATTTCTTTTGCCTTTCTATAAAAGAGAGTTTAGTCAACATGAATATTTGATTTGTGGCGGGAAAGGTTGTTGATCTCAGTTCAGTTCAGCGATTCAAATATAGGGTGTAGCTAGTGAAATCTGGTGTGCCCAAATTTACCTTGAAAAAATGTGCCCAAAATACCCAAATGTTGGCCTGAAAACAGCCAGAAGTCCTCATATTTGCATCTAGGGTTTAGAAGTTGACTGTTTGTAAATGGTCATGCACCATCAAGTTCCACAACATGCCATGTAATTCTCTAAATTTGCCCCATATTTTCAAACTTTTCAATGTGTCCAAAATAATTTTGGGCACATTGAAAAGTTTGAAAATAAGGAATATAAAGTAGAGGGTGTGGTGACTTAAAGCTGAACTGCATGAACAAAAACACCACAGCGACGCAGTATGGTGGTCTACAGAAGTGCAAACGCCCTTCGAAACACCTCCAGAACATGATAGACCACCAGCGTATTTGGTGGCGCCACTGTATTCAATCTCAGGCTTTCTATCGAGACACATCAAGAGATAGTGTCCAAGTGACAGAGCCTGGGTAGAGTTAGTACAATCCGTAGGAACTTGAGCATAAGGTTGGCCAGGGTTCTTTAGTGCTTGCGCGCAGTCAAAATATGTGGTACAATGGCAATAACTTCGGCATCAACAAATAATACACCACTCGTCTGAGTTTCAGAAACTCAATTTGGTATAATTGCAAACATGTTGCACATAAATCTTATTTTATTTCTTTTGCCATAGTTTTGTTATTTGAATATATTTTCACAGAAACGCAATGTACTTGATATGAGCAATAATGCATACATGACTCGCGCGATGTGTGTGTATTTGGAGAAAGAATATTTAATTGATTGCGGTAATTATGACCAAAGGGATAAAATAAGAATTATCCTCAACCTATACATAATGATATCTGATGACGTTGATATACGTCAAATGAGTGTTGTATTGTTTTTGAATGCATAAATGTTTTCAACTGGTGCTTTGGTAACACCATAAATGTCAACAAGACGTGAATACTATAGAATAGTGACCGACTTTACTCTCTGGTTCGGTAAGAACCTAATGCCTTCGACCTGCAGAAGTCACTGGATGCCATGTCTTGATGTTGCTCTATTGACTGACTCAGGGTGAATACAGTGGCGCCACCAAATAGCCTGGTAGTCTATCATGTTTCGGAGGTGTTTTGAAAGTGCCTTATGGTCGTTTGCATTTCTCTTGACCACCACCGTGGCGTGGTGGTCTTTTTTTAGTGCTCGGATCTCCAGTTTTTGTTCATGCAGTTCAGCTTTAATGGTAACGAAAGGCCTGACATGATCACCTCATTGTATACCCTTCAAATTTGGTTCAAAAACGGGCATAAAAAATAAATCAGAACAGGTTCCATCCAACTGGTGAAGTCACTGAATGTCAGGGAAAAAGCAATGGGAGTTAAGAAAACTGGCCAAGCTGGTACTTATTTTTGAGAAATGTTGATATTCTGGGTCCATATCCTTCCATTACATAAACTTGTCTCAAATTTAAACCAACTATTCTATCCTCCTTTCATGTCAAATGTACGTCTGGTTCAAAAAGATCACAAAATTCCTGCCGCGGTCTGTTATGTTTACAGGAAGGAAATGCCTAGAAAAGGACTGACTTATGTGAATGGTTTGTGGAAAGGAGGTGTCTAGACATTATGGAAATCTTCATGGAATAGGCTGTGAGACCAATATCAATGCCGCAATACTCCCTCTCTTAAGAAGAGGCCACTGGATGTGTTTGCGCCGAACATACACATTTGCCAGCAGGCGGTGAAAATGATTGTCAGTCAGTGGTCATCATTATCTCTATCGTTGTCAATTGCAATTATTTCTGATTTTTTGCTGAATGATTTTGAAATTAAGACCAGGAAGTTACTTGTCAAATCTTGTTCCATTATCATCCATTATAATATTATGCCAATCATTGTTTGATAACCCTTCACTTGTGCCGTTGTGGAAGTTTCAGAGATTTGAAATTTTGGCTACCTTAAGAGAAAATTGGTCAACAGCCAACCAATATGTTGACGTCAGCGATCCATCATAAATACCAATGACACTAGTGGTCTAGTGGCTCGAGTCTCTGGCTAGCAGTCTCATGAAGTCCCTGGTTCAAATCCCACTGTGGCATGAGACTTTGGGTAAGTCTCTTTGCCTTACTGGCCTCTCTCCACCCAGGTGTATAAATGGGTACTGGTCAGAAATGCTCGATTGTAGCGCTGAGCAGGTCATCAGAGTTCTACTGAAAGGTTTCAGGATAGACTGGGGTTAAATTGTAAAGTCAGATAATAGGGAGGTTTAGAAATCAAACGATAAACGAAAACGTTAATGACAACATTATTTTTGTACCGAAAATGCAATATAAAATCTGGTTAATGTGTAGTATGAAAAACATCGTCATAAAATGTACATTTATCGTTTGATTTCTAAACCTCCCTAATAACCTCTATCGTAGTTGATATCAGACTATAAACCGAAACTTTAACTTCAGCACTCCAAAATTTTCCTGCATATCTGGCATTTGCAGCATCCATCCCTTCCTCCCTCAATAAACTTCAGACAATCGAACAATCAGACAATCAAACAATCAGTTTCATTCAGCTGTTTTCTACAGAGAAGGGGCATAAACCACCTGCATTTCCTTATTAAGTCCCTCTCTTCAACCCTTCAGGCAGTTTTTATTGGTGCCAGTGTCTGGGTGGAGTTGACTCAGCCTCCATGATGTTCAGCTGTCTAGCCAGGGTTTACTCACTCGCTAGTCATCTCATGTTCTGATTATTTAGCGAAGGTAAAGTATATATTGGTAGATGGACGGTGATTCACTTAGACAATGCTCGATGATTATATGGCTGTCATCATTTGGTGACTAAATCTTCATCAGGTCACGAAGAGCAGAGTTAATTCTATCAATGGGTTAAGTCTGTATTTGTATTTCATTTTCTGTCAGGGCTGAAGCCATAGCATTATACACCAATTCGCAGCGCCCCTGGTAGAATTTCGCTTGACCACTTCTGTTTTCAACCTCAATATCAGGAGTACGAGCAAAAATTTCCTGGATCGAGGTTGAATGAATTACGCACATTGGTTCCCAATGCCGCCACAAAGGATATCAAAAGCGTAGCTGGGGGGGGGGCAGGGAGGGCAAATGCCCCCAAGCAAAAAGGGAACAAAACAAATGTTTGCTCTAAAAGGTCATTTCCCCTCTTCAAGCCAAGTTATTGTAGTGTCAGATGTGGGGAAATGCATCTGAGAGGGTGTAGATTTTCAATTTTTGGGGGGGGAGGCCCCCAGACCCCCTCTGGCTTCGCCCCCAGACTCAATCAATTTTGCCCCCCCACGCCAAAAAGCTAGCTCCCCTGAAAAGTCTAGTAAAAGATGATCTTATGTTTGTATCACTCTTCACCAACTCTGTCAGTAGTTGGATGGGTTATCACTTGATGTCATTTCTCTCTCCTTGAATACTAAAGGGTTAAGGATGCTTTATCTAAATTTTGAATATGTGGGTCACCTTTTTGACTAGATAAGATGTGAGGTGAAGTAAAAATAGGATGTGACCCCAATAAATGGTCATCTTCAAATTGTTTGAGACACGAAATTCCGGTCTACTTCTTATTTCTTTTGTTCAGGTGATATCAAACGTGATATTGTATGACCAGCATTAACAGTAACGGGAGCGCATACCTCAGCCGTGTTTCCCCTGGTATTGCCTGCCTATTATCCAATAGAATCAGTACTAAATATATCAGATGACGTAGTGTCTAGCGTTGCGCTGGGGAACCCCACTTTGTTCTCTGATACTATTGAAAACATACACATTGTAGAAGCGGTAAACTACATATTTGAGGATAACTCCAATATGACTGCTGCATAAACTGAATGGATTTCTAAAATGTGAGTACAAATTTTAATTATTGGTTGTTGAGTATTTGTTTGGGTTTTGTGGCTGTTAAATGTGGTTTGAAATCGTCGGCTGCTATGGCTAGCTCTGCTGATACTGTAGTGTCTGGGATTGGGGCACAGTGTGGGTTGTTACATAGCAATATATAATACTATATAATAACACTATAATACCATGCAATGAGACTAACTGCTTCAATAACAAAATACAATAAAGATGTCATCAGCCATTAAAAAGTGAATCGAGATGACTAAGTGTTGAAAATTTCAAAAATGAATTTGTGATATGAAAACTCATCTGCAGAAATTTTTTATTTCATTGTGATTGTAAAACATTTGATATGAATGAAATGACAGAATTACATTGTCCTATTCAGTAGGCCTACTTGTATAGGGCTTCAGTTGGTGACAAAGATGCCGTGACCTTTACAGAAAATCAATGTTTTGTAGCAGGCCCTTCATTTGTATTCAGCACACACATGACCTGTCTGCTCTGACCATCTGACTTCCTCATCTGCCAATAGGTGTCTCTCAAAAACCGTTATCCCACCGTCTGCACTAGTGTTTGCCTCAATGTGCTTCTTGCTTCGGTTGGATTGTGTGACCGCGCTTTAAAGCTTCAGGAGCCAAATTCCGCTTTGGCTTTATGTGATTACTGTGACTGCTGTGTTTGTATACATTTTCAAGGTAAGAAAAATAACTTCTTTGCTCTTTGACAACCCTTACTTCACCTTTGAATAGTTCCCTCTTAACAACAGCATCATCAATATGTTACTCCGGCATGTTTGCCTGGATATATTGAATACAAACCAATTTATTGATGATCAGGAGACCGGTGAAAAACTGATCCACCCTTTTCATCTATTCACGTTCCCGATCTCTAATTATTGAATTCCTTCAACCTGTCACTCATTTCAAAATTAAATTACTGTGTTTGACACATTTTCATGCCGGTGATTCAAATTATTATAATAATAGTCCTACAACTTCATGAAGTCCTCAATTAAACTTTTAAGTAACGAGCCAAAGATTTCAAAAGGGGCTGTTCATTTTCATCACTTGAGGAATCTGAGTTGTGATCCTTGGGAAAACAGAAAAAGCTATGCACTTGCAAATTGCAGGGATTGTTTGTTGTGCTGTACAGAATAATCGGTGCAATTTGCAGCTTCATAGCTTACTCCATTTTCTCAAGGATCACAACTCAGATTCCTCAATTGACGAAAATGAACAGTCCCTTTTGGTATCAATTCTTAACAAGTTTCAGGATAAAGCTTTTAGGTTGTAGATAGAAGTATTCAAGGTCTTGGTCTAGTTTGTAATGACTTCTGATCACTTTTCCAAAGGACCTCCAAAAAACTTCCATGAAGAACCAGAGAAAGTCTTTTTGGCCGTGCCTTCCTCAGTCAGTTGAATATGATTCAAACGTCAATCTGTTGTTTTATGTCTGACACAGTTAAAATGTCAAAATAAAGATCACTGTGCCCATATTCATAAAACTTTGCTCACTTAGCTGGCTTCTAGGTGTGTCACTGCTACAAACTGACCAATTTAGCAAGTAACTATAAGCCTAGCTAGCAAAGTTTTATAAATATGGGCCCTATTATCGACGATAGAAATTCATGCTATTTTATACATAATACAATAACACTTCTTTGTTTTAAAAGCCTGGTACTAAAACTTCATCTTTATCAATAATGATTGATTTCACTGGTAATGCACTCCCGAGACATTTTCAAAGAAAGCTACACTACTTTAAGCCTCAAATCAATGAATATTTAGCAGTTAAAGATGTAAAAATATTTTACATGGTACTTGTTCAGGTTCAAGTTTCCCCTTTTTGTGCATTAAGAAATGAAGGTTGACAAAATATTATAGACTTGTTGTCAAATATATTTTTCATTTGTCGCACATGTTTTATGACTTTAATTTTCTATGCAAATTGAAAATAGAATGCCGGCCAACTGCTGCTGCGTGCACGATGCTGGTGGCATCAGTTTGATCAACTCACATTTATAACATGTAAATTTATGCAAGAACAAATTATAAGGTTGATTATTCAGTCATTAATAGTAATTATATTCCCATATGATAGGTTTGTAACTGGCTCATATATTTGGCACCATATTGGCTACATCGCCTAAAGCAAAGAAAGTGCAGGTGTGCATTTATCAGTTAACGGACATAAATTATTCATGAATAAGAGTGCTCATTTTTGGACAACACTTTTTTACAGTGGTTGTTTGGGCCCGTTGGCGTGGTGTGCTGTTTAAACATTCTTGTAGATGAGTTGGCAGATTTGTATGTGCGCGTGTGTGTGTGTGGGGGGGGGGAACTGATAGCGATT
>NMRB01001128.1:133899-145788 GCA_002633025.1 Notospermus geniculatus | reverse complement strand
ATGAAATAAAAAAGGGTGTCTCTCGTTATCTGCTCAATATATCTTTTAGAACAAAGAAATATTCAACAGCCAAGTGTACCTATAACCAGGACATGACTCAGGATCCCACACTAAACACGTGACAAACACATCTTTTAAAAATGAAAAAATTTGATGATTTTCACCAAGTGTTGTTGCTTTTTGTGATGATCTCTGCTCTGTTTGCAGGCTGTCAAGTGCTCCTAATTTTCCTACAATTCCTAATTATTTTTTTAAGTTCCTAAAATTCCTTATTTTGTCTAATTTTTGGCCGATTTTCCTAAAAATTCCTTATTTTCTCTTTTTGCTATGGGCGTCGAGTGCAAAGGTCAACGCCGATATGTCGTTCATGATGTCTACATTCACCATCTGCTGCCAACCTGTCGATAGCTGACCTCTCCTAGGCGCAGATCCGGGGAAGACACCCGGCCCGTGCCCTCCCCCAATTTTTGGTGACAAATGTTAGAAAAATTGCCCTTTTTCAAAGTGCCGCAAAATTGCCTTCAAAACGGCCTTTGGATTTCAAAATTTTCTGAGGGAGACCCCCAGACCCCCCGCCGTGGCTCCGTGCCTTCGGCACTCGCCTTCATCACTCCACCTAGTGGCCTTCTGTGTCCCCTTTACCAGAATCCTCAATCGGCCCCTCGATCGGCCCCTGTCTCCTACCATGGCCGTCATGAAAGCAAGAACCAGACATGAATTCATTGTCAATCATCATCATCTTAGTGCCTGGTGGATGTTGATTTGGTAAGGTGTTTGGTGCATGTGAACTTCTTGTATGGACATTGGTGAACCAATATGCTCTTCTGACAACCATTGCTGAAGTATCAACCACGATATACCTAAGAATTTCGAAAAACTTAAGGGGAAGTTACTAAAATTTCCCCTAAATATTGATGGAAAAACTCCTAAATTTCCTAAAAATGAGTTTAAAAGTTCCTAAAATTCCTCCTAAAAACTGATGGAAACTGACTTAACAGCCTGTGTTTGTAGTAAACCATGTATTTTGAGGATGTGAACCCAAAACATAGGAATGTCCTGGAAATTCATTTCATATTAAAGAAGGAAAAAATGCAATTTGATTTTAGCAAATGCATGTGAAATTCACAAACTAGAACCATCCCAGAAAACGAAAAAAAACCAACGGTATGATAACACGCATCATTATTTGCACTCCAAACATCCTCAACCCATTTATGAAGAGGTAGAAATTCGCAAGTGTTTCTATGGTGTTTTTGTAAGTATGGGATGTGACCCAATTGCTGGTAAAATCAAAGTACAACTAGAGAAAAACTTCCAAATCATTATGCCATATCATGCCAGCTTAGAACTCATAGATCATGTGCGGAACATGATACCAGGCCGGGATCCAATCCATAAAATCTTTC
This sequence comes from Notospermus geniculatus, assembly GCA_002633025.1. Classification (NCBI taxonomy): domain Eukaryota; kingdom Metazoa; phylum Nemertea; class Pilidiophora; order Heteronemertea; family Lineidae; genus Notospermus; species Notospermus geniculatus. The sequence continues at coordinate 144,382 of NMRB01001128.1, read as the reverse complement.
TCCCAAAACTCTGCACCTGAGTGCAACCTGATGGAACAGGTGCTGCACCTACATGTATTTTAGAGAAAATAAAACTTAGGTTTTTCGAAACTCGGCTTCTGAGGGTCCTTCACTCTCTCTGTGGTCTTGCAGGTGTCAGTGAGTGCATTGAAGTTCACCCAAAAGTTTGAACACTCTAGGAGTGATGTTAAATTGGACTGGTAGGGACCTACTTGTTGCTTTTCTCTCGTTGTTTGTTGGAAGGTAAATATCCAGCCAGTTACATAAGGGAAAGAATATGTCACGAAGAATGAGCTCGTAGATTCTACAGGAAAGAAATTTGTGATCAGACAAGAGGCAAGATTGTAAGCGACAAGAGGAAAAAATTATTAAACATCACGAAGGTAAAGAAAAGAAATGTAATCAAAAGAGGCAAGAAGGTAAAGGAAATAAATATATAATCAAACAATGTGTGATCAAACAAGAGGCAAGAAGGTAAAGGAAATAAATATGTAATCAAACAATGTGTGATCAAACAAGAGGCAAGAAGGTAAAGGAATAATGTATCCAACAGGAAGGTAAAGGAAAGTAATGTGTGATCAAACAAGAGGCAAGAAGGTAAAGGAAATAAATATGTAATCAAACAATGTGTGATCAAACGAGGCAAGAAGGTAAAGGAATAATGTATCCAACAGGGAGGTAAAGGAAAGTAATGTGTGATCAAACAAGAGGCCAGAAGGTAAAGGAAGTAATGTAACCTACACAAAGGTAAAAGAAACAAATGTGTACTCAAAGAAGAGGCAAGAAGGTAAAGGAAAGTAATGTGTGATCAAACAAGAGGCAAGAAGGTAAAGGAAATAATGTAACCAACATGAAGGTAAAGGAAAGAAATGTGTCCTCAATCAAAAGGCCAGAAGGTAAAGGAAATAATGTAACCAAAGCGAAGGTAAAGAAAAGAAATGTGTGATCAAACAAGAGGCAAGAAGGTAAAGGAAATAATATAACCAATACAAACGTAAAGAAAAGTAATGTGTGATCAAACAAGAATCCAGAGGGTAAAGGAAATAATGTAACGAACTTGAAGGTAGAGAAGAATGTGTCATCAAACAAGAGGCCAGAAGGTAAAGGAAATAATGTAGCTAACATGAGAACAAGAGGCAAGAAGGTAACGGAAATGTAACGGTAAAGGAAATAATGTAACCAGCACAAAGGTAAAGAAACGAACTTATCAAACAAGAGGCAAGAAGGTAAAGGAAAATTTGCAACCGACAGGAAGGTAAAGAAATGTGTAATCTTCAAAAAGGCTAGAAAGGTAATGGAAAGAAATATGTAACTTAGCAAGAGGCCAGCTTTCAAACAAAGGCAAAACGGACAATATATAATCCAAGAAGAGATGAGATTGAGATGGAAGAGGGCAGGCTGGAAAAGTATGTGACCATGCAGAGCCTGAATTAGAAAAGATTTTTAAGTTGTTGAGTAAAGAGATGTGCAACTGAACAAGAGGCAGATGGACAAGGCAAGAGGATTGCAGGCAGGGAAGGCAAGAAAGAGGAGAAACCAGTTGGGGTACGACATGTACAGAGATGCCAACCATTACGTTTTTGCCGTAATTTCTACGTTTTTTGCCGATTTTCCAGCTATTCCGGCCGTAATCCGAAAAATTACGGCAAAACAAATTTTTTTAATCCAAAAAAATTTTTTACTTGACTTTAAACACTGTGTGGCTTGACGATGTGTGGAGATTGTTCATGCGGCGCATGAGAGACGTCTATCAGCCTTCTGACAAACTAAACTGCGCAGATCGCTGGATTTTGTCCACTGCGCATCGTCTGGTTCATGAATGTGGAATGGCGGTGCCCATAAAAGCGCATGTGAAGCGCGATTTTGCTGGGAAATGTTGGAATATCTGCTGATTTTCTGATCGATTTCGGGCTTTGTTACATAGTCATCATGTCTGCTGGACCGCCTGTCAAAAGTTTGAAGGCTGTGCAGAGGTATCGGCGGGAATACTTGGAAAAATACCCTGTTTTGGAGCAATCAAAGAAGGATGATTTTCATGTCTTTTGCACCGTGACCGTGTGTATTAACGTTGAATACATCCACTGATTACTTGAAACCTTCCTCAAATTACTTGAAATTGGGCTTTTGGGGGTGAAAAATTACTGGAAGGGTCAATTTGAGGTTGGCATCTCTGCATGTAGTCTAAACACAGAGCCAGTCAAATACACCAGAAACCTTCAATGGCAATTTTCTCTGCTTGAAAGTTTTGGAAATTGAGAGTACCAGCGATACTTTGTTTTCAGTGTACTCAAAAACAAAGCAGAAATATAATTAAGGTGTATTTGCCTAAAGCTATGAAGATTATATTGCTGCCACGCCATCAACTTGAGGTGGGTGGGGAGAGCCATTAACAATGTGTGCAAGAATTTTAGCCATAAGGCTTTTAACATGACGTTTTTAAAAGGCTGGCAAATTCAAATTTGCATATCTCGTGATATTAGGCCACTCACAAACATGAGCAGCGACATTTGATCAAACCCACCCTGGGGGATATGACAGCTATAAATATTGCGATGTAAATCTGGCTGGAAAGTGAAAATTCAGCAGAAAATGCACCGGGCAATGCCAAGCCCCATTGGCATTGGTAAATACTTCCAGAGAAGAAATATGTCGGTGAATAATCAAGGGACTGAGAGGCGTTGGCATTTGACATTGTCTTCGCTTATGATAGGTAGACAGGAAGTGAAGATACCCTTCCCCCTTCCAACCTTACTAAATATTTGTTAGCCCTTTTTACACAAACCCGGTTGAAGCATGTCGAGCTCGACCCGGACCGAGCCCGCTTTGGAAGCAGGACAGGCCCGTTTACACTGCCATTTGGTGCTGGGACAAGCTGGCTTGAACTGAATTTGGCAAAATTGTACCGAATCGTGTCGGGTCTGTTCCGAACACAGTAAAAATTGCGTAGTGTAAATGGGGCTATAGAACGAGTTGTCAGTCGTGCATGCGAGATTACATAGTTATTTGCTTCATCTGATATTTACTATAAAAGATGTGGTTTTGAAATCTTTTACTTAAAAAATACCATAAAAACAGTTTATTTAAGTTGGATCATACCATCTGCGTAAAACGTGTAAAAAATGGTTGGCTGAGTTGCTGGTGTGATATCTCTTACGTCAACATGGGATTTTGTAAAAAGTGAGGTCTACCTGGAAGATTCTCGAAACAGCTTGAATACCTTTGTCACCATGGAAACGACGTGAAGCTCGACATTCTTGCCTGGATTTCAAGGTGGTGTGTCTCACCCCATAAGGTCAGCGGCACTTTACGGTGAGCGTAATGCGATACTTGGATGTTTCAGTGTCTCACAGCTTGTTATAAAACCAATCTGCATCTCATCTGACGTCGCGGGTGGGGACGTCTGGGCAAGTGGTGATGGTAATAAAACCTGTTTTATTCATGCAGTCCTAATGAAGTGGTCACGGCTTAGTATTTGACCACTGATATTCCAACTCAGTCATATTCCTCCCTTCTGTATGTCAGTGCCGTAAGAATGTCATCACTCTGAAATTTCCTCTTGCTGAGTTAATTTTTTGGCAGGTTCATTGGAATTTTTGGTGGGATAACCTCAGTGATGGGTAATTCAGTTGAAAGCATTCGGTCAAAATGCATATTGGGCCCTCAGAGCAGCATTGTTCAGGTACGAAATCTCTTTGACACAACAATCTTCGAGACAATGACGTATAAAGGCGAAGGTCGATAGTTGACACATGCGCACTGTGCCCAAGTAATACCCCCATCACACTGAGCTGGTTCTCAGTACGTTCTTGAAAATTTTGCCGAACGGGCTCAAACTGTGTGCGAACGTAGTTGACGTAGTGGCAACGTTTTACAGTCTTTTTACGAATTTCATGGACGGGAAGGGTGCTCCAGTACATCAAAGCATTGTTTGGCGAAGGGTTACACGTTCTAGCCCGTTTTACGATTTTTTAGGACGGGGCAGGACGTTTCGAGAACTACTTCAGTGTGACAGGCCCTTAAGCGGGCTGGATTAGCTCGAGCTGTTTAGACTGGCCGAATTTCAACCGAACCGTGCTCGATCCGGACCGAACCTACCTCAGATTTCAGGGCTAATTTGGTACCAGGACAAGCTGTCTCAACTTGTTTACACTGGCAAAATTGTTTCGAACAGTGCTCGGTCTGGACCGAGCACGATAAAAAATTTCGTGTAAAAGGTCTTATGAGGCAGTGGATCTTCAGGTATAAGAGGTTGCAGACGTACAAGAGACGTTCGACCGCTGCTCACTTGGGCAGGTTTTATCTCCATATAGGGAATATAAAACCCTTGACTCAGAATTTGTCATGTTCACAGACAAATGCTATTAGTAATAGGGCCCCTTCTGAAGTGATATAAGGGTAACAAGGCCGTGTTGACCCCTGAAGTGACTAATACCGCCATTGAGACATATGCTTGATGTCTCTTCAGACCTGTGCCCTTAGATAACCCCTGCCATTTTTGATCTGGTGGTCCTAACAAGTGGAAAGTCATTATATATCGATTTATTTGTTTGGTGTCATCGGTTTGGTTATGGATGGGAATTACTGAGTTACGGGAAATCATTGACTCTTGGCGAGAAAGCCTTTGAAGTATCATCAGTCGTTCTTGTAAATGAGTTCACTGTACCAGCAGAACCTGTGATTGGGGAACATTGGTAGGTGCATGGGCTGACAACTCCCCAACATCGAATTCGAAAGGTTTTGGTAAGTGTACGGGTCGTATTCTGGAAGCTTCGTGAAGTCTAGGTTTACCTTTAGCTATCGTTTGCAGGGCAGGACACAAAATCTTAAAGTGGACCTTAGAGTTGTTAAGGAGGCTTCTAGAATATTGGCCTACCTCTGACCCTCCGCAGTAATGCCCAAGTCCGTGACAGTGAGAAGGTAAACTGACCCCCAAATTTTATCCAGGGGGCAGATCCAGGATATCTGGAAAGGGAAATTTTTAAAATGGGATGCCAAATATGCGTTTTCCAGGCATCTGAGGCACAAAAAACATCAGTCTGCTGCCATAAGGGGGGACTGCCCCCAGCCTCCCGCCCCCTAAATCTGCCACTGTTATCAGGCACTAGGCATTGCAGATTTTGGCAAATCCATTTTAGGCCTCTTCAATGTGGTTTGTGATCACTCCTCCCTTTTGTCTTGGTTGTTTAGGTTCCCAGTTTTGATATCTGGAGCAGGCCTTTTCATTGCCCTGCGACCTGTCTCCCAATCTGAAACTTCTTTGACTATACAGGTGGAGATATTACCACTGTGACATGTCTCCCAATCTGAAACTTCTCTGACTTTTCAGGTGTAGATGTTACCACTGTCACTCAATCAGTTCTGTCTTAACTCAAGATTGAAGCTGGCAGGGATCGGTATTACTTATCTAATACGAATACTTCAGAAAGTTCCCCCTGTAACTATGAATTTCAGTTCTTGTTTTATCCTGTCAGTCATCATGCAAAGGTCCTTGGTGTGACTGCTCAACAACACAATGCCAATCTCATGAATACCTGGACGTCTCAGATCAGGACATAATACAATTCAATAAGAGCAAGACCCCTCGATCAGCCAAACAATAATGCCTTTGTCACTTTCAGAGGTTTTAGAAATTGCATTATAATATGAAGGAAATGATAAAAATTTGCCGTGTCATGTGTTGTGTCTGTCGTCATGGTTACAGATTCAATCAAGAATGCGGAATCGTGGCAACACCCAATGATTTGTCTGGGTAATTATCATGATCATTCCCATTCCAAGTGGGTACAGCCTCCTCCTTCCATGTGCCATTGTTCATCTCAAGACAAAAGTCTGGCGTCATATCTTCATCTTGTTTACCAGGAGTTTCTTCGTGGACCCCACCCACTCTTCAAGTCTGCTGGAAAAAAGGAACAAAATGGTGTTTCTTAATCTGGACTATCGCAGACTCCGTGTCGTTTTTAAACAGATAAGAAACACGTGCAAAGATGTTCTTTTCTGCTCACACAAAACTTCTTTTGCAAAGACACAGAACTTCTTTTTCCTCAGGTGCCAATCAAAAACTAACCACGCCCTTGCAAATGTCCTCAAGTTTGATAAACTATGATGGAAATGTCTGGAATTTCTTATAACTGCTGCATTTATCTGAACTGAAATGGAGGTTATCTGTCTGGCTGATGGTTGCGGTCGCTGCATGTCATCTGCAGAATTTTCTTCACGTCTTTTCAATCTCGGCAGAATATTTGAATGGGTTTGGAACAATAAGTCGTGATTTGTGCTAGAGATGAGCTCAACTGGCAGGTCATGCTTATTCTCTTCTATCCCACCCATTGGGCACACGACCAGGCCAGTGGGTTTACCAACAGTACGTTCGCCTGAACAGTCGTGTCTTCTAAGTAAAGGATGGTGATTCTCATCAGAAGGCCTCTCATTCTCATAACATGAAAAAGATTGCAAAGTTATTTCAGTCTTTTCTAGAATTTCAGATTGCAAAGTTCCTGCCTGAAGAAGACCCCGGTTGGGGTCGAAAATTTGCTAAATTCTGGAAGTTGACTTCCTATTTATTATTGCAAAGTTATTTGAGGTATTGTTTTGGATATGGGACCTCTCCTTGTGTTTGTCACACTTTTGTTGATTAGTTCATCAATAGAATAGGAAGAGATCGGTGATAGCGTAGTGGTTATCAAGTCCGCTTAGCAAGCGGCAGGCCCCGGGTTCGAATCCAGCCCGGGCCTTGTGGGGTATCACCCCTGGCTTTTTACGTCCATCACACGGGACAGTAAGCCATGTTGCCTTGTACCTTGTACCTCTACACGGGCAAATAAAAGACCCCATCCAAGTGAGGAACATGAGTACCTTGAGATGGCCTCTACTAACCAGGACCAATAATGCTACAGTTCGGCCCTGATGAAAAAATCAAATACACAAATACAAAATATCTGAAAAAGAACCCCATCCAAGTGAGGAACATGAGTAGCATGAGATGGCCTCTACTTACCAGGACCAATAATGCTACAGTTCGGCCCTGATGAAAAAATCAAATACACAAATACAAAATATCTGAAAAAGAACGCAATGTTACGTGAGGTACTGTTTTGGGGATGGGACCCCCCTTATGGCTGTTTACCACTCTTCTGTTGCTTTTTTTTTTTACTTGATTCAAAACTAGACTAAAGGTCTACATTGCGTCTTGAAGCAACTTGACGGATCCGTCGCAGATCAAAAAACCACCACGCACAGGTCGACATTTCAGCGATTGAGAGGAACTCGGAGCAACTGGCAGTTTTACCTCAAACAGGACGCTCATGATGCATCCGGCAGTTGCTCGGGGACGCAAGCAGGCTGAGGTTGACAAAATCGGCAAACTGATCAGTCACTCCAAGTTGCTTCCATTGCCGGAAATCTAGTTGCCGCGAGTTGCTTCAGGACACAATGTCGACCTGTGTGTGGGCACCTTAAGGATGAATGTTCAAATTGGCCTTTCAGCAATGCAGTGTCTTGCAGGAGAAAACAGGAGCCCCCAAGAAAAGAAATAACACTTGGATTCAAAGCCGTGATGTCAAAAGGAGAGGTGTCAATTTTCCACATTGCCATTCTGACAAAACATTGAATTCACCATTTTCCACTACGTGCTAAAAAAACATCTGAAATTTTATCCTGGCCAAATATTACTACAACGGGATACAGTTTCATGCATTAATGGGATGAGTGATGACTTTTTTCTCCTCACCTCCAAACAATGAAACCCGCAGACGGACCACTGTTGATCAACGGAAACAATCATGATACTGGTAAAATCACAATTTGTATTGACAAAGGTTTTACACTTGATTTGGCGAGCCTGGTATCCTATTCATATTACGGAAACATGACAGGGGACCAGTCTGAGCCAGACAACTGCGAGGAAAACCCATCACAATACAATTAAATGGTTGACGGGGCATAGACTGGGTCGAGGTTGATGGCCAGTGACGCGGGGAGACGCTTCAACTCACTTAGATGGGGTTCTTCGGACTGATATGCTTTGCTGATGATGGAAAAACTTTATGTAAATTTTGTCATCACGCGACTTCAAGGCCATGAGATGAGTGATATACCAAAATGACAAGGCGGATAATCGATGATGGCCAACCTGTCTACAAATTTGACCCTCCGCTACAAAACCAGTAGACAAAATAAAGCACAAAAAAACAACACACAATGTGAAACAATATAGTCCATGTCGTCTCCGGTATTTGCAACTTTTCGACCTCACACCAGGGTCATCTTCAGGCACTTTCGAGTCAAAATCTGAGAAGTGAATCATCCGCTACAAAACCGTGCTAAAGTCACACGGAAAATGAGCCTAAATGAGATGACACCAGGAGATAAAGAAAGAAATAATGATGGGTTTCTAAGGTTAAAGACATAGCTTCCTACCGGATTCGAACCCATGGACCCTTGCATCAGATATCAATTGCCAGCACTCAGGGACAGCACGCCTTAACCACTAGGAGATAAAGAAAGAAATAGAATCACTCAGACTTCACAACAGACAGACAATACTGAAATTGACAAATAATTTGGTGCCAACCTCAGACTAGAGTGACTGATGACTGGTTTTGTGGTGGAGGGTCACAAATATACATTCATGACTGTTTCATACCCAGTGGATATTTTCAAGAATTTGCAGCTGCTCAGTACATTCTTCAGGAAAATTGAGAACTACATTGATATATCAGGAAAATGGAGTGGCTGAGTGATTTATCAGGAAAATGGGTGGTAAATTGATGTATGACGAAAGGTATTAAGTGGTGAATATATGGATAACTAGGAAAATGGGTGGCAAATTGATAAATGAAGCGTAGGCTGGAAATGGAGTTCATGGGAAATGGAAGGCGGCATTGATCTGCTTCTAAAGTGTGTGGCTAGTTGGTTTATCAAGGAAATGGTTAAGAGGAGCCGAAAATGGAAAGCTTGCGTTTTGAAAACGAAATATCTTTTGGGAAAATTGTGAGTTAAACCAATGGGGAACCCGCTCACCGACAGGTCGGCGCTGCGGGCACTTGTACCGAAACGACGTCATTGACGTCATTTTAGGTGTCATTGACGTCATCTTAGGTGCTGACGTTGCGTTATGAAAAAATTGCCTGTACATTTTTCTACAGGAAAAATGACACAAAAGACGTTGCTTTTTCGCCGTTGTAGCTCTTCATTTTAAGAAAAAAAGCAATGAGATTAAAAGAAAATTTCGTCTGCTACAAGATGATGTAAGTTTTATTGTTGGGCGACCAACACAAATGGTTTATTTTCACGCCAGAAATAAATGGAAATAACGTTAGAAAAACAGACACTTCGGTACAAACGCTCGCAGCGCCACGTCGTGACGTTAGTGTGCGGGTTCCTCATTCATTCTGAATATGGGTAGAGAAATTGGTTGGTAGGAAAATAGCGGAGCTTATAAAATGGGTGGTAACTCATTGCAAAATACATGAAATACTAAACTCCTGCAGGAAAGTCATGTACCGGGTATGTAAAAGAATATTTTGTCCGAGACATTTGTGATTTATTGATTTTTTTGTAGCTTGCTTATTCATATTCAACTCAGCTGAGCTAACACTCGCAGACGAACCCTCGGGTTATCCAAGGTTGGTTTGCCTATGCAAACAGATGCAAATTTCTCATGTTTGTGGCACCGAGTAATCTCCGAAGACAGAAGCGCTATCAGCCGATGCGTCTAGACGATGCTGAATACTATTCAGATGCTGCAACTGTCGGAGAGGAAATGCTGTGATGCATATTTAACTTGTCAATACAGGATGGCATGATTTCATATTACCATAAAGAAATCAAACCCAAGCAGTTAATGCCGTGTTAAAGCTGACGTGAACGAACAAAAAGCCCCCATGCGACGAGCAAGAGAATTGCAAACGCCCTGCAAACACCTCAAACGAAGGCTCAGAACATGATATACCCCACGACGCCAGGAGGGCGCCACCTTATTTGTCTTTGAGCTGTCGGGGTGTCAACATCCTCTGGTGAGCTCCTGCTGAACACTTTTTTTGAAAGAAAAAAGTTTGACCCAGCTGGGAATCGAACCCGCGCCTTGTTATCTCTGTTCCACCGTCTTCCCCATTCGGCCACCGAATTATTTGGAAGACTTTTCATGTTTTCTCTTATTCGTATAGTATTATTACGTCAGTCGAAGGCCTACGTCTATGACAAACACAAATCACATCTCTGTCAGCTGGCTCGTTGACCAAGTGGATAGAGTGGTGGATTACAAATCAGAAGGTCGACGGTTCGAATCCCATCTAAATGACTACAATTTTTTTTCTTTGAGTAGTGTAAGAGGTATCCGGAGATGTTGACAGCTCTGTTGCTTGAAGGCAAATAAGGTGGCGCCCTCCTGGCGTCGCGGGGTATATCATGTTCTGAGCCTTCGTTTGAGGTGTTTGCAGGGCGTTTGCAATTCTCTTGCTCGTCGCATGGGGGCTTTTTGTTCGTT